>QUSF01000081.1:1385434-1417741 GCA_003676055.1 Chloebia gouldiae
TGGATGGATGGATGGATGGATGGATGGATGGATGGATGGATGGATGGGGCTGTCTCTGACATCACACCTGTAAACCAGACTTTGCTGATGTCTCTCATTGTTTGGGATGAGCTGCTGGATAATTTGTGTTGGGAATTGCAGTGAAAGGAGCCCCATGCTTTGCTGTTTGCCTCCAGTGGAGGTGGCAGACATGACAAAAGCTGTTTGCCAAAGGTTATCTCACTGCTGGAAAAGTTTCAGTGGCTTCCCAGTACCCTGCATTTACAGGCCAGGAGGGGAAAGCAGGTGCAGCTACACAAGATAAAACCATTCCTTCAGCTTTCCATCCTCAGCTGGCATTTCAGTGCTGAGCAGCACAGAAATAACAGCACAGCCCAAAGTATCTCCTTAATAATTCCAATAAATCACAGGGATGACACAACAAAAGCAGGAAGGATTTCACATGGGAACATCTTGAAGAGAGGACAACACCTGCAGCTGCCTTTGAGAAGAGCAAATCCTTGTGAGCTCCTGGGCTTAGCAGACACATTCCCAGAGCATTCCCAGAGCACTGGGACCTCCTGGCTCTTGTCTAAAGCTCCTGCCAAGCTCTGGCCACAGCAGAGGCTTCGTGTTCATCAGTGCCAGCAGCAACACCTTCCATGTGTGCAGCCCCAGCTCTGGTTGGGAGAGACTTTAAACTGAGGGATCCAGGGATTCAGCCTACTTTATCCTGGAATGGGATGGGAGAGGCTGAAGGCTCTAGGAATGTTTGTTTTGGGGGGTTACAATTTTTTTATCTCTACAAGCTCACTGAATTGTGTGGTTGTGCCTGGCAGTTTGCCTTCCACAACAGGAATTGAAACTATTATACTGAGAAATAGAGAAAATTACAGTATTTCAATCTCTGCTTATTTCTCTGCAAAACAAAAAAGGACAAAAACCTTGGGAGGCTTTTCTTTTTTTAATAGCTGAATGACTAAGAAAGTTCCCTCTCTAGTAAGTCTGTCTTTGCTTTTCAGTCTCTTAAAGACATTTAAATGTCTGACAAATAGATTATAGACTACTTGTTTTAAGAGTTTGGTGGGGGGGGGGGAAATGAAGCTCAAATCTGTATTACTTTGAAAGGCAAGCACAATATTTGGTCTGCACAGCTTGTGGCACCTATTAAAACCTTCATTAAAGCACCAGTGACAAACTGCTGCTGTCAGGGAGAAGTGATGCTGAGCACTCTGCAATATTTGATGGTACACTTGCCCACACAGTCATTATGACCATGTTTTCATTCTGCTCTATACTGAAAAAATAGAACATTTTGATAGAAGTTGGGTTAGTTTTAGCTAAAAGAGCCCATCAAACATTTACATGGAGGTGATAACCATAGGTACACACATCACCTGAGTGGAAATGGGTCTGGAAATCAGCAGTGGAAAAAGAGAGCAGACCTTTGAGTAATTACTCTCCACCTTTACATTACATAATGTTTTGAATGCATTTAATCTGTGAAGGGCCACTTTGTATAATATTATTTTTATCAACTTCCTAACACACCAGTTGTTTTAAGTTTTTCAATATACAATATAGAAAAATTAATCTAAAACAAGTTTGTGCAGTATTCTGCATAGCAGCTACCCAGAACTCAGAGCTCTAACCTATGGAGAGCCTCCTTCATTACCCACAGAAAACCAGCAAAGCCTTTTTATCTGAGTTATTAATTTCTTTGTCCTTCTCCTGTTGAGCTTTTAAGTCTGCTCCACACACATCTTAGGAGAGAGAGAGTTCTGTGTTCTTGTTATCTTTCTGCTTCCCATGTTTACTTGTTGAAAAAAGAGTGTGATTCTCACTCTTCCCTAATAACTTGCTAATTATCTCAATATTCTTGGAATATATTTCTTGTCAGCATAAAGCAAATTTGCTCAGACATCTCTATGCAATCATAAAAATGAATACTAAGCTTATACTTCACACTACAAAATTCTATTTTATAGTTAATACTTACTAAATTTTCTTTATTGGTGCTACTATTTCATAAGCCCAAAACTTACTTGCTAGTGAGTGCTATTTTCCCTTTTTTCTCTAACAGTTTGACTATTATACCTCATTTTCCCTCCTTAGTTAATGAACCTTCAGCAACAGGAGAGGTAACAAATGAAAATACAGGTTGTACCTGCATTGTATCACCACTTGCAAGTTACTAGGATCACTTGCTATTCAAAAGAAAATTCAGAATAAATACCAGCTTATACAAAACAGTAGAATTTTTATACAATCAGCAGCAGTTGGGCAATGCTATTTTCACAAGATTTTGAAATTCAGCCAACCCAGCCTGCCTGGCTTTCAGTGCAGTTATAACGAAAGAAAAGCTTGAGATTTTTGTGGTGCTGCCCCATACCTAATAGCACTGGCTGGATTCCTGCTCATCTAAGTGGGACATCCTGTAAATGTATGGCTTCCAAAATTTAATAATGAAACCCCCCACCACCTGGTTACAGATATTAAAGTCTCATCACTGCTAAGGAAGAGCATTTTCACACAAGTGAAAAGGGATAAATTAGAGTCACACGGCACCAAACATGATGAGAAATGTATCAGCACTCCACCTGGATATAATAATTTTATTAAGTTAAGTTTATAAAACATAGCTCATAATATAGACCAAAAAAAAAAATTAAGCCATGCACTGGAACTTTCATTTCTGCATCTCCACACTTGCATTCCAGACTATAATTGATACTTTACCTAAGAAATTCTAGTTTGAGTAAATTTGAGGCTTTGCCTTATGAAAAACAAATTTATAATTGTGGGAAAAAAACCTGTCTACATCAAGTACAGAGGAAGCAGTATTTAGTCCAAAACCCCAGGGTCTGGGGGCTGTGGGAGAATGCAGAACTGTGCCAGAGGTACCTGTCTGCAGAGGAGCCAACTCCTCCTGCACCACTTCCACGCTGGGATTCAGCATCTCCTCACACAACCCACCAGCACTGCACTCAAAACAAGTTTGTCACATTCCCTGATCCCACATGTCACACAGCACAACATAAAGAGACAGCAGATTGATCTTCCTAGCTGAGGGAATCTCTCCTTAAACAATGTAAAGCCACCACTATGTGGAAAAATCTCTGGTAAAGTGAATAGAGCACGTCTGGGTCCTTGGCTGGCATCACCAGCCAGAATTCAAGATTGTCTTTACCAATAAAAGTGAATTCCTCAAGAATTTTCTGGAATTTCTATGAAGTTACAACAGTAGATTTTTAATTTGAGGGAGTAAAAGAAAAAGAAGCAACTTACAGTTGTCTTGTAAAAACAAGCAAGTGCCTCATGAACAGGGTTCTGAGTCACATAACCAGCTGAGTCTTCTCGTGTTGGCTAATCAATCCTGATTTCAAAACTGGAAGAAAGAAAGAAGATAATTAGACTTGACAAGCCCCAGAGAATTAAGCAAATTAATAGAACAAACAAGGATTGATCTAAAGGATGCCCCACAGGAGAAACAGATCCAAGAGCAAACATCCAGTGTCATAAATAGTTAGGGACATTTTGGAGTAAAATCAAATGATTAAAAAGTTCCAACTCTGTGACCAAAGATGTGAATTAAAAGCTTGAAAACACAGTCCCAACAATATCTCTTCTTGCCCATTTATCAGAGCTGTAGCCCTCTGGCCTCTCCTATTGGTAAATTAACGTGATTTTTAATGTTTTTGGAGACTGAAAACTCCGTGTGTGCTGTGTCTGTGTGAGAGGGGAAGGCCAGCAGAGAGGGCAGGAGCAGAGGGGAGACATTCCCCTGGTTTTCCTTGCATGACATAAGAACTTGGAATGGAACAATTGAGAGGTCTTAAGGTCAGCACAGAGCTGTCATGGTGAATAAGTGACATTCTGGTTGGTTTCATAAGAGATGCTCAGGAGGGAGCAGGGAATGACAGGCAAGGAGAGGCCCCCTTGGACAGGATGTGGGAACACAGCCCCACTACACTGTAAGGACAGACAAAAAGAAATCCATTTTTCATATTTTGGTACTGAAAGGGAACTGTGGCGCTCCAGCACGATGCCATGTCTGACCCAAGCACAGAGTTACATTTGGTTCCTCTGCTGTCAAACCACAGCATCTGGCAGAGCCAGAGGGAACACCCCTGGGAGAGCAAACATCCACTTCTGACATGTAAGTTCCAGCTAATGATCAATTCATCACACCCCTGAGTAAATCATGTTTGGATTCAGCTTGCAAAAACCGGATTGTTTAAGGCCCTTTGAACACCATGTGAAAACATCTTTCATTATAAATGAGGATTTCCCTGCAGACACCAGGAGGACCACATCTCCTTCATCTTGGATTAGCATAAAGGAGTGAGCTTCCCCTGCTCCTGCCACTAAGTGTCAGCTCTGCCAGTTTGGCACATCATGGGCTTTATTCAGTATCCACCTTGTGCCCAAATGAGCATTTAAACTATCCAAACACATTTAAGTTCCAAATTGCTGGCATTTGTAGGACTTGTTTGAGGTATAGCAACATCCCTTAAATATTCTTACTCAAACTTAGGTCAGTTCTGTTTGTATAATTTATCTGGGACTTCCAGGACGTGGACACCATTCCTTTGTAAACTGCATTTCAAATGCATTGTGAAGGTTAATGCATAACACAGTGTTCCAGGGCCACAGAACATCTCCAGACTTCCTCTCCCCTCATGTCTGTGGAAATCAGGGGGAGCTGGGGGATGGAAAGACGGAGCAGCCCAGGGGAGAAGCACTCAGAGGTGCTGGTGATGGAGAAGCTGGACAAGCCCCAGCCATGCCTGGGACCCCAAATTCCCTGCCCTGAGCCCAGCAAGGGCAGCAGGGGAGGGGATCCCACCCTCTGCCCCTCAGGTGAGAGCCCACCTGCACCCAGCCTGGGCCAGCACAGGAGGGACCTGGGGCTGCTGCAGAGCCCAGAGGAGGCACCAGCAGGAGCAGAGGATGGAGCAGCTCTGCTGGGAGGAGAGGCTGGCACAGCTGGCATCGCTCACCTGGGCAGGAGAAGCTTTGGGGTGAGCTCAGCGTGGCCTTGCAGGGCCTGGGGGGGGCTGCAGGAATGATGGAGAGAGATGATTTACAAGTGACAGGACACAGGGAATGGCTTCACACTGGCAGGGCAGGGTTAGATGGGACATTAGGAAAAAAATTCTTCCCAGTGAGGATGCTGAGGCCCTGGCACAGGTGCCCAGAGCAGCTGTGGCTGCCCCTGGATCCCTGGCAGTGCCCAAGGCCAGGCTGAATGGGGCTTGGAGCAGCCTGGAACAGTGGGAGGTGTTCCTGCCGTGGCAGGGGTGGAGTGGGATGATCTTTAAGGTCCCTTCCAACCCAATCCAGCCTCTGATGTGACTCTGTGCCATTTAATGCTGAGGTATGCTCAGCCTTGCACTGCCCCAACACAGGGCACTGACAGTGGAGGAAGAACACCCTGAACCTGCCTGCCAAAAAAAGGAACCTTTATAGGATCCAGCCTGGAATTCCAGTCTCAAGACTTTGTCTACCAAAGAAAATATGACTTTTGGGACAGGTTTCTAACCAAATATTTATTATCAGGCTGTACCACCAGGTGGCAAGATTGCAAAATAAAGGAATTTTAAAAATTGTTCCTCTAATCCATTCAGTCAGGGCTGCTTCAAGGACCCCTGGCTGGGCCATGGTGATTGTTTTGGGAGGACTTGGGCAAGTATTTAAAATATACCCACATGGGTCTGTAGAATAAAGTACTTTAACTTTTCTCTGTCACTCCTCATGTAGTCAACAGTCAAATGCAACACAAGATTTCCACTACATGAAAAAGGAAATTGTGGCCACCATCTGCACTTCTTTAAAGAACTTGATTTTCCCACTGTTTTCGTCCTGCTCCCTCTTTCCCTGATAACGAGTTTAACCTTTTCAAAAGAGCCTAAAACCTGACATGACTGCAGGGAACCACATAATAAATGGGAATACAGCTCAAAAAGATTAATAAAATTACTTTGCATAGGGAGAGTAAAGACTTTACACAGAGTGTACTTACAGTCATTTGGATAATTTTTTCCCCATATATTTTCATTTCTCAGGTTATATCCCAACTATCTATAAACCAAGACACAGTGCTAAGTTCTACACCAAAGGTGTGCCATGGACACATGAGCTCAGTTTAAAGGGCTGAATTTTATTATGTTTTTTTAATTCAAAATTTAGGGAAAATATAAATCTCCAGGAACAACTTGGGAAACTCCCTCTCTAATGCCTCGTCCCTAAATCACAAAGGACACCATGTGAGCACTCATTCCACAATATGGGATTTATTTATATCTATACACACAGATATATGGCTAAATAACAGGATAGAAAATATTAGTAAAGCTAATACTGGTAACCAGACCAAGCTGGTGAGAAACTCTACCTGACGCTGAGATATGCAACACAAAAGAAACAATGATTCCAGAAATAGTTTAGGGACTTTTTCCTTCCATTTGTAGCATTGCACCTGCTCCATAACACACAGCTACACTTCACAGATGCTTAAAATATTGTCATTATCCCTGGAGCTAGAAGAAATTTGGTAGGTGTAAAATAATCAGAATGTCAAGCACATTAAATGTCAAGCATAAATAAGAACCAAAATTGGAATCTCTCAAAGATGCTGGTACTCCCACAGTTGGGCAAAAAGTGTTAACTTCAATAACTGCCACCATTTGGGACTTGTATTATTATACAAACCACAAAATTCTCTGCCTTAATGGCATCAGCTTGAAAAATGATTTGGCATTAGAAAGTAGAAGTAAATGTTACCCAAAACATCAAGAAAACTTCCTGCCCCAAAATAGATTTTTATTTGTGACTCTTCAATTCAAACACTCCAGGGTACTGAAATTAAAAAGAGAAATAAAAAATCCAAAAGGCTTTGCAGGAGAAGGGATAGATGAGTAATACAGGAGCCTCTGTTACATGAGATGGCACCAAAAATATAAACTGCAAAATAAACTGCCGAGTTATGTTCCTTCAACCAATAAAACAAAATAACTTGTTCAATCAACTTTTAATTCCATAATCCAATCATCATGAAAATTAAAATCAAGCACTTTTCCCCAGTGAATATGTACTAAGTAAATATTTTTAAGTGAAGATACCTAAAAACTAAATTAGATTGAAAATTCTTTCAAGAGAGATTTGCTTTCATCTAACTTCATACCATCCCAGAATAAGTCAAGTCCAGTTAAAAACTGCAGTTAACTAATATCTAAGCTTGAAAAAAAATATTAAAACCCACAAAGCACATTATGCCAAGCTTAGAGAGTAACACCTATTCTGAAATGCCCAATGAAATCCACACAAGTGTTTTGGGGTTTTTTTGTCTGGAATCAATATCTCCTTTTCTTTCCACATTACCTATTTAAGTTTCTATTTGAACCGCACAACCAAAGCAGATTTACAGGAGATTCAGAGCTTGGGAATGGCTTTGCTTTGAGGCCTTCAGCTGAGAAGTGCCCTAGAGAAAGTCTGTGGCCCTGGAGAAGCCATGAGTCCATCACAGAGATGTTCCTATGGTCAGAACAAGCTGTAACAAACTCACAAAATCCTCACAAAGCACTGATTATTTAAATGTTCACGTGGAAGAGGTTCACACTCTTGGACAGAGGCAGGATGGAAACTTTTCTCATCTCTGCTCATCCTTTCAGCCACAGGGCAGGAGCTCCTCTCTTTCTGGGAAGAGCTGGAGCAGGATCAATGGACAGACAAGTGGATCAAGAAGATGAAGAGGTCAGCAGAGCATTTGGCCTCAGCCAGAGGAATCAGCCCAGGGGAGCAATGACATTGCTCGGATTTGCAGCAAGAGAGCATCAAGGTTAAACCACCTCCACAGCACCACGCTCCTGAGGAGGGAAAACATCCCAGGGAGCTGAGCTTTAAAACTCCAATCTTCCTGTAAAGCTCCAGAACACACCTCATACCTCTACCAGCATGTGCTGTGCTGTGCTTCAGACTTCTGGAGCCTGAGAGAAAACACTCAAACTCACAAACTTATCCAATTTTACAATGAATTGATAGAATTAGGGCAAGACAGATTTACTGCCCTGCTTTAAGGAATAAAGGCTCTCTGCACTGTTTAGGACTTGCTAATGTGCAGTGCTAGGATTACCATGCCAGTTTAAGCCTCTGTTTCAAATCCCAAACTAACAAGAAAATACAAAGTATAAAAGTATTAATAACTCGAGTTTAAATGATATTAAGGGCTTTGTTGGCTTTCTTCTATGCCTTATTAAATAGAAAGAAAATAGAAAAAACAATCCAAAATTTTATAAGTAAAATGAGGCCGTGCCATATATGTGAGCACTCTTCCTTAAGGTCTTCATGCAAATAACATTTCCTCTTCCTAGAGAGTACTGTGATCCAGCCACAGACTCAGGCAACTGAAGTACATGTTCACATTTCAAAAAAAATAATAAAATCAAATCCTCTTCATGTTCAAGAACACTCTCTAAAGCACTTACTCTATAAAAAGAAATCTGAGAGAGTACATATACCTGATTTATTTCAGGAGTCAAACAAAAATAACAAGAGTGCCACCTATCCTTCATTAGGAATAACAGAACTTCCTGTGGACTGACCTTGCTGCTAAAAGCCCTGCACAACAAAACCTGACAGCTAAGAACATATAAAACTCTCCATTTGGGCAGAAATTTGGGAGGAAAAATGCAAAGGAGTGCTGCATGGAAAAGCAGGATTAAAAAGAAATATAGGAGGAGGAGGAGGAGGACTTGGAAAAATAAATCTGTTAGGTATCAAAAGGATAAAATCCAAAGGATTAAACCCAGGAAAACTCAAGATGTTTTAAAGCTTGAGGCCACATTTTGGGTTTCAGTAATGACTTTATGAAAGTAAGTTTGTGTGTAACATGCAAGGAGCAAAGTTGGTCTAGAGGAATCTGCTGTACAGAGGCAGCAGCTGCCACTGAACAGGAGACAGGGAATGTTTATCCACTGCAGAGAGCTGGAGCAGCCGAGAGAGGTGGGAGGGTCATTATTTTCTCTTTTTTTTTAAGTTATAGCAGGTATATAAGTATTATATACTATATTATATAGTAATATATTCTATATATTGCTCATACAGATGAGCAATCCCGGCACCTATACCAGAAAAATAAAAAGAAATTATTGCACCTAGTTATAAACACATAAATATATTTATTATATAAAATAATTATAAATTAATATAAATATATACTTATATAAATATGAATTATATATTTATATATATATATATTTATATATTATTTATATGTGTCAATAATTTAGTTAATTATATATTTATATATAAATACTATATATATTTATAAATATGAATACATATATGTAAATATATAAATAGGCATTATAGATAAATATATTTTATTAATAAAAAAAGGAGAAAAGTTTTCCTTTTTGGTAAAGGGAAGTCATGGCTCACAACCTGCTACATGTGATGAGCGAAAATCCATGTATTTGCATCTATTAAAGTCCAATAGATATTTGTAGGCTTTCCAAGCTGCCTCCCACAATGGGAGTCACATGAAAACTAAGCCACTATGAGATAATACAGAAGGCCTTTGCTTTTCAGAAAAATCTGGTGACAATATGAAGACCAGAGCTCAGTTCTCCTTGCAGTGGACACCACAGAGCTCTCCAGGAATGGGACATGGAAAAGGACCAGCAGCAGAGCCAAGGGAAGGGGCAAAGTTCCTCCTGTACAGTGAGGAGAGGCAGCCATGGAGAAGAGTGAAAAGATCTTTCCATCTGCAGCTGGACATTAAGGAGATGAATTTCAACAAAAAAACAAACCCTACATTTACTGCTCAAATAGGGGAGCTCTGAGCTGATCCCCCTCCCCAGAGAAGTGAGGCTGGGATAAAATAGTGGCAAAGAACATGGCCTTACATGGGACAACATCCCTCCCATTTTCACACAATCACACAGGGCAAAAAACAGTCAAATATTTGTCACCTCTCCTATGGAGACAGCCTGGAGAAGGCTCCAGGGAGAGCTCAGAGCCACTTCCAGTGCCTAGAGGGGCTCCAGGAGCACTGGAGGGGGACTGGGGACAAGAGGGAATGGCTGCAAACTGACAGAGGGCAAAGTTAAACTGGATATTGGGAGGTAATTCCTGGTCTGAGGGTGGGCAGGCCCTGGCACAGGTGCCCAGAGCAGCTGTGGCTGCCCCTGAATCCCTGGAAGTGTCCAAAGCCAGGCTGGACATGGGGGCTGGGAGCAGCCTGCCATGGTGGCTGGTGGAGTGAGATGATCTTTAAGGTCCCTCCTGACCCCAGCCATTCCTAATGCACAATCCACTGCCTGTAGGTTGGTCAGAAATCTCTTGATGATGAAGCACTATTTTTCCAATCAAGTGGACAGCCAATGCTGACAGCTAAACAGTCCTCTGCACTAAATTTCCCAGGAAATTGGGGTGTGAGACACCAAGCTCCAGGAAGCATTGCTTGCCAAGCAGATCTTCCTCGGAGACATGATTTACAGGATAAACAAAATGCAGTGTCGTGTTGGAAAGTAATGGAGGTTACCTCAAACCTGTCAAAATTCACAACTTCAACCTCCCCTAAAGTATTGCAACTGCTTTACCGTAGGAAAAAGGTGGGAAATAGTCCAAATGAGTACTGCAACCTCTCCAAAGAACACAATGTGAACTCAAATAAAGATCATTCCATCAGGTTCCCCAGCAGAAGCTCCACAGTGAGAAGTCCTTATGGATTGATTTACAAATAAAACAGTGAATGATGAATTATCTATTGAGGGAGCTTTGCTCCAGTGCTTTATACAATACCAGTCCCTAAGTATAATTACAGCTATATAATCAATCAGGATCTGCATGTTATTTTACTCTCGTACAGCTCTGTTTGGAATCATATCCAAGACATTTAAAACTGTAATCCAGTTACAGCTTAAAAAAATCTGCTGTATGGTCTCATCAGAGAAGTTTCAGAAGGATGCTATTAATAAGTATTGAGACAAAGAATGGCAAAAAAGCAGAAGTGTGAAAAATATTTCCCATTAACATGTGCATATGGTTTCACTCAAAACAAAATTTCTTACAAGAAACATGTTTATATAATAATATCAAGTTGTTACATTACCAAACTGCCTGTAAGTTTATAATGGGGCCATTTTGATTTAGGCACTGTAAAAATTTCAGCTGGAAGGCAAACGTTTCAAATGTATATGAAAATAATGGAAGTAAAGTCCTGGAGGAAAACTATTTGAGAGAAAAATGATAAAGACAAAAGAAACAAAGCATTGTTTCTGAGCTCCAAATGGATGCCAAAAGCCCAAGGAAAGAGGAGGGAGATTGGGATTCTGCCTCTACCTCACACAAAGATGTTTAAGACAGGTCCATTAATTGCTGCCAGGGCAGTTAGTCTTAAACTCTTTCTGCAAACTTCCAGTTTTAAGTGGTTTTAAGAAGCCCATCAAGCAGCAGGGCCACCTGTTCCCAGGCACTGTTTGAGCACCCAAGTCCTTGTCACCCTTACCAAAGCATTATTTGAGTAGCCAGCCACAACAGGATTTTTAAGCAATTTTTAATCCAGCTCCATGCTTGGATGAAATAAACAATTTGTATAGAAGATTCTGTTGCAAATGTCAATTTTTTTCTTGGCATTTACTTGTTTTTGGGATCTGGATTAGCCTTCATGCTCGGCAGGACTGAAGAGGAACTGATACGTGATAATGCTGAAAACGTAATAATGCAGGAATTTCTACGTATGAGCATCAACAGGCGAGACTCACCAAAGGAAATGACCCAGACTCTGTGAGTTTAACACGTCTCACTGCACCACAGGAGAGACCAACACAGGCCTGGTATGAGTCTCCCCATCCTGTGAAAGTTGGGAGTTCCTTCTGATGGAGGAACAAAACTCCCACAGTGGGCAGGACACAGCTGGGCTGGCTGGGTGGGGAGCCCTGGCACAGGGCACCCAGAGAAGCTGTGGTTGCCCCTGGATGCTTGGAAGTGTCCAAGGCCAGGTTGGACAGGGCTTGGAGGACTCTGAGATGGTGAAAGGTGTCCCTGCCCATGGATGGGGTGGGTCTGGATGAGCTTTAATGTCCCTCCCAAGCCAGGGAAGCTCAGGGGTTTTTAAGGGCACCTCCCTGCTTGGACAGGTAAAGCCCAGAACCACATGCACATGCTGGTGTTTACAGCCCTGCCCTGAGGTGCTAACCCGGCTTTGTACCAGCGTAATTCTGCAGTTTGTGGCAATTAAGGAAAGAGCAGGTGGGAAAATGAGACAAGGGCTCGGTAGCAGGAATGTTCTTGGAGCTGTGGATTGGAGGAAGCACAATGGCACACCCACGCTGCTCAGGGCAGAGTGACACTTGTCTTTGGGGAGGCAGGAATGCTGAAAGAAAAGTAAAAGAGAGAAAACTCTTCAGGAGGAAAAGCTGATGCATGAACCTTCCCAGCAGGTGTTCAGTGGTGGGGGAAAGACAGGTGCTCTCAGCATTGTCCTCTACCACAGGTAAATTAGATTCAAGAGTATTTTTCATTACTTTCAGAGATCGAGGGGATAAATACAAAACCAGTGTAACAACTTGTTACTCTGGGAAACAAAAGGGGTACATTTGTCAGCAGCTATACATGTATATTATCATTTCAGAAGTGACACATTAAATATGGATTATTATGCTGGGAAGGAGCAGCACCATCCTGCAGCCCCATCCATATTGAAGCCTTGCAGGAGGGCGTCTGAGTAACTGCAGTCAAAAAACATAAGGAAAAATCCAAACCCATTATATTCAGTATTTATACTTGTTTATGACATTAAATATTTACTCTTTGCTCTCTGATTTGAAAATATCAGATGCAATGTTTTTGCTCCTTATCTAGCAAATACAGAAGAATAAAAATATTTAAGATAAATCCCTCGATAGTACCCAGAGCAGCTAAAGAAAGAGGACAGATTCTCCATATGTAAAAGAAGAAGCAGATAGTGAGTTCAAAACTCCTCATCTCCCTCCAACTCCAGTCAAGTGAACTGAAAAGGCCACTGAGAGGAGGGAGTCCCACACAGGTTGATTCACTCTGTGGATTGCAGGAAGTGTTTGACACCATTTCCCTGGAAAAGCAGGGCACTCACCCAGCCCTGAGCAGCAGCATCCTCCCAAAGATCCAAGAGCTCTCTCACCCTCACACAGCCCAGAGTCACCCTGGTTGTGGTGCTTTTCCAGGCTCTGTCACCCTGGGTGTCTAAAGCAGCACATCCTGGACGCTGCAGCACCAGCAGTGTGAGAATAAATGTGATGGATGAGTTTAAAAGGATCTCTGCAAAGCTTCCTTGAGACCAAGGCAATTTTCAATGTCTCCTCCCTCTTTGCAGCCATTTCTGTGTGCTCTGCAACTCTGCAACCCTTCTTTCCCTCACACGATTTCCAAAAGTCACCAATAAAGCACAAACTGCTCAGTGAGCTGCTGCAGATTGCTGAATGATGGCCTTGCACAAAGCTCATCAGCCTGACTTGGATATTACAATCACCAATAATAATTTAGATATTTCATGCAAAATGCCATCCTCTTCCCCTCTCAGAATTACCAACCTTCAAAATCTCCTTCCTAAGCCCATCTGAATCAGTCAGAAATAATGGGTTCATTTGTTTCCAATTAATTCAACCTGGTTTAGGAAAAAAAACCACAAATTTTATTTGCCTCTGAAACAGTGGCAGTTCCAGATTTCTAGTACTTGAAAGAGTCTCTGTACAAGTAATAATACTTGCCCAAATGTCTATTCCTTTAAAATTAGCACCTAAAATTAAAAAAACATCTTCCATATCCTGCAGGATTTCCTTATCTGCTTAACTCCTCAAGGGTTTGCTGTAAATGAGGTGAAGAAATCTAATAATGGGGTATATGAAAAAATAAGCCTCCTGACCTTGTTCCAAGAGGAAAAGACTTTTAAAAGGTACATGCAAGGTACAAAAAGGCAGACAGAGAGCAGCAGCAGAGGTGTGTCAGTTCTCCCAGGCAGGACACAGCCCAGAGCTGTGCTCTGTGCACCTCTCCGTGCAGGGAGCAGCCAGGGAGATCCCCAAACCATCAGGTTAAGGTTATCCCCATCTGGCATATGGAAAATCCACTTGGTACAGCAGAACCAGTCAGAAAGAGGCTGTGGCTGTGGCTTTGCCCTCTCCCTCCCAGCTCTGTAGGAAGCTGCAGCTGCCTGGCCAGCTCTCTCTGTGGTTATCAGCTCAGCGTGGCTGCAGAGCAGGGGGAGCAGCAGACACCAGCTCCAGGTGCTACAAAGTGGGATTCCCTGCCTTCTCCAGGGTGTCCATCCCTGTACACAGCAGGGGGATATTGAGTCTCTCACAGGCAATTCCAACAGCAGCTCCAGTATTCGCTCCTCATTCTTGAAGCAATCCCATTTTTTCACAGAGGAAGTTTTGGCTGGAGTTGTCAGGCCTGCATTTCTCTGCAAAGGATTTATAGCTGGGACAGAAAGACAGGAAGGTCATGAAGAAATTCTTCTCTGGTGAAGGTACCCAGACACCCAGCCATTTGGGAAGCAGAGAAAACTGAAATTATATTGAATTTTTTTTCCCTATGAGGGTGGGCAGGCCTGGCACAGGGTGCCCAGAGCAGCTGTGGCTGCCCCTGAATCCCTGGCAGTGTCCAAGGTCAGGTTAGATGGGGCTTGGAGCAACCTGGGATGGTGGAAGGTGTCCCTGACCCATTCTGGCAGTCTATATACTCTATACATTGATTCTATCAATTCCCCTCCTGAGCAGGAACATCTCAATGCCAAGATTTGCCCTAGGAACAAAAATTCTGTTCAGTAGAAATCTTCTCTCATCACCATTTATTGTCCCTAACTCCATTCTGCTCTCGAAGTTTGGACCCAGAGAAGATGCATTTCACATAAGAGTGAAAGCTGGAGTGGAAATAGCCCTTTGTAAATGATGGCTCTGCATTACACCCTGAAAATTCTTCTTGGAAAATGACAGACAACTCCAGCTATGGTCAGAGGCATTGGATGGATTGTGTGAATGCTGCCAAAGTGCAGAGAACTCAAAAGGTCAGGACAAAGACCTAGCAGGAAGACGAGGAGGTAATCACATTACTCATCAATTTTCAACAAAATGAGAATTTCTAAAGTACAAATGATGCATTATTAATTTTCAACTTAAAGATTATTCAAATACTCAGGAAAATAGGTCTAGTAATAAAAATCACTTTGCTCTTCAGACCATTAAAGCAACCAAACACTGGAGTCCTCTTTCCCTGCTGCCCCCAAGGGCTCAGCTTTGCTGGCAGAGTTGTGTGGATTTAGTCCTCACTGCTTAAAGCCTGCCCAGCCAAATGCAGCCCAACAGCCTCGTGCTGGCAGCTCTGACCATCCAGAACCACAAGTCAGGCTCTGTCCTAACCCTAACACCTGAAAAGCAACCTAAAACCTCCACCATTTTATTCAGAAGATTGTCTTAAAATCACTGTTAAACTCACTTAATGAATTATTTTTTAATGTGCTCCTAATTTTTCCTGATCAAGGTCCTAGAGAATTATTTCAAACAATTGTACAAATAGAAGCATAGCTTGTTTAAAACCAGAACAAACTTGACAAAACATTCCCACCTAATTGCAAGTGGCAGGAATAACCATCATAGAAAGAAAGCAAGGCTTGGTTTGCTTATCAGGAAATAAAGCAACTCACCAAACATCTGAAAACACAAAAATGTGTGGGGAATTATATGAAAAAAAAATTATCTTAATTGAAAAATAAGGGCTTGTCTGAGTTTTATTTTCTTTGCATCTTTTAAAAGGAGATTCAGACAGCTCTGCACTCATACTGAATCTAAATATAATTGCAGTAGATCATGATGGTTCTCACAGCAGAGATGACATATCAGTGGCAGGCAGACCCTGATGAGGATTAGGATAACAGGGAAGAGCAGAGCTCTCCCCTGCACAGCATTTTTCATGCACACTCTACATCCCCACAATCAAACACCACAGTCACCTTGCTGAATAATGAATAGCAAAATGAAAAGAAAATTAAGGAGCAGCAAGCAAAGGAGAGAAGATTCAAGCTGACATTTGCAACGAGGGGAAGTCACCGAGAGGTTCCCAGTGGCTGCTCCAGATGGCTGCAGCTATTTTGGCCAGACTACCTGGCCAGGACAGAGCTGCAGTGAGGAAAGCACAAGGGGACAGGAAGAAGGAAAGGAACAAAGGGAAAAAAACAAGCACTGAAAAAGAGATTTGGAGCCTGCAGGGCACCTAACTCTGGAGCCTGAGAATAAGAGAAAGTTACAAAATAAAATAGTAACTCACAGTGACCATTTAGGAAAAGGAAACCAATTACCACTCGGGGTTAGACAGAAATTTCTTTTGGCCACTGTATGGATTCATTATCTCTCCCATGCCTGGCTTTCTATAAACATAATTAAATTGACTATTTCTTATGAGTAAATCTTACATGTGCTTTAGGCCACATAAAGCATGTTGCCATCTAATTGTATTTTTCATCTGTACTTTCCCCCATCGACCTCCCTTACAGAAGTGGGAAGAAAGGAAAAGCCCTTCTGTATAGTTTCATCTTTTTTTGGTTGTTTGCCTTAAGGTCCAATGCATATTCTAGCTGTCAAAAATGATTTCCCTGCTCACTGAGCAAATATTCTCAACAAGGACTTTCTTTTTTGCTTCGTACTATTAAACAATGATTTTACAGACACAGGTAATAGAAATGCAGGCAGGTCAGAGTGCATCAAAGATTTATCTCTGGGCAGGAAGTCAAGTTTCATTAAATATAAAAATGAAGTTTATGTAAGTGGAATACAGGGTTGCTGTGAGTTGGCTTTGGGACATAGGTGACAAAGTTGCAGCAAAATGATGAAAAGCATAACAAAAGCCAGTAGAAACCTCACATGACCCCAGTGTGTTCTTACTGTATGGCAGGTGAATATCCCACTTCTAGAAGACTGTTTTAAACAATATATTAAACAAGATATCAAAATATATTTAAAGACCCAAAACTGGATTAAGTCTTAAGTCCTGATGCCTGATAAAACCAAATCTTTTGTACTCTCTAGCACTGGGCATAAGATGAGAAATAAGCCACAAAGTAAAAAAATGCCAAACAAGTGCAGAAGTGGTGTGTCTGTAAATGTAAAAATGTAAAATGTAAATGTAAAAAATGTAACGCAGGTGCAGAAGTGGTGTGAATCAGGTGTGTGTCTGACAGCAAGGTGTGAGCTGTGTGCCAGTGCAGAAGGGAGCCCAGGGCAGAGCTGCCAGCAGACCCAGGGATTTGTCTCCACAGTGCCCAACTCAATCTCAGAAGGCTTTTCAATCTCAAACTCAAGGCTTTTCAGTCTCAAACTCAAGGCTTTTCCCCAGGGCTGTATTTAGGGGCCTGAGTGGAAATGATGCCAGGGTTCTCATAAACCTGCTGGAGCCCAAACACAGCCTGGCATAAAAAAAAGGGTAAAGCCTTGGGGAGCTCCTGCCAGAGCGGCTGATGTCCTGCTAAGAGGTCTCCTGGTGAGCAGGCTGATGGTGTAATAGCATTTACAGAGCTGAAAAGCCCAGCACATCAGAGTTTTAAATTATCAAAGCAGATAACAAGGAGCAGAGGATTACTGCAGAGGCGAAACTGAGCTGGAGGATATTCCTGTAAATGGAGCCAGAAGAAGCACAGTCACGTTTTCATTTAGGAATTCAAACACCCGTGGCCTTCAGGAGTTCTCAGGAACCCAATACTGGATACTGGAGTATTTAGGTCCAAATAAAACTGATTACCACTTCAAAAAGTTCCTGTATTTCTTATTCTGAACACCAGGTATCAGCATCTGATGTAGCTGAACTCCATTACTTGTCACTGTGCAGGGTCCCTACTGCAAAAAAAAACCTCAACTTGATGTATTTTACAAATGCTAAATGCACATGAAAGCTAATTAAGAGAGAGGTCCTTACAAAATGTCTAAAGCTTCTTTAAAATCCTTGCAATGTCTGAACAGTTGTTGTGAGTGAACTGCTAAACAGAATTTAAATTCAAGCAAGATCAGATACCAGGAAAGATTATATTCCCTAAAAAGATCAAATAGAAAACTGAAATATTTCAGACAAGCGTTTCTATGTTCATTAAACACCATGACAAAACAATAAACCAGAATATGGAAAGCAAAGCATCAGGAGAGTTTAGGAAATTGAGGATGGAACAACGTGAAGACAAACAACTTGTCGAGCAACAGACATTTCCCTCACATGAACAAACCTCCAAACTCCATGATATGATGCAACTTGGGAAATGTCTGGATGTCAAAAGATACCAATAAGTAGGAAATTGGGTGTTGTTTAATGGATATAAGAGAAATGCAGGCAATACCATCCCATCACTAGAAAAATAATCGTCTAAATACAAGAACAAGGAAAGCACACACCAAACATGGATAATTCATGGCTGCTGCCAGTGTGTTGGAAATGTGAGTATAAAAACGTGTCTTTCTGTTTCTTTAATTAACTAAAAATAAGTAATCCATAAATAAAAGCCTGAGGGGTTTTGGGTTTGTTTTTTTTTTTGGGGGGGGTAAACAATTTTAAATAGAAAACATAATCAAATAGGGTTTGTCAAAATAATTGTAAGATATCTGTGTTAAAAAATGAAAAATAACAAGGCTTCCTTTTTTCATTATTATCAGAAAACATGAAGTGGAAACTACAGAAGAAGAAAAAGATGCTCCCTGACAGAAAAAAGAATTATTAGGATTATTAAAGGAATCTAAATTTGTACAGAAAACAATATTTTGCAATTAAAGTCCAGCGTGTAGTCTAGAGCCCATGGATAAGATAAGAGAATATCTGGAATAAGAAAAAGATACAGGAGAATACAAGACAAGGTCCAAGCTTTCAATGCAAAAACAAGTAAACTTCTGATTTTCAATAGTGTCAAGATTTTCTGATTATTAGGAAAGCTACAGACCTTCCATGGCTCTTGCTCCTGAGGAGACACAGCTCTGCACTCTGCTGCAACAGCAGCAAAAGCCCAAATAAATTAAGTCAAGCTAAGTTAAAAGTTCAGCCAGACAAGAATGCCAGTAATGAGAAGGCACTGAGAAGGGATCATGAATGGAGAATGGTTACACAACAGAGAGGGGAAGAAATCAAGAAACCCCCTCTGTGACTGGCTGAGCTAATGAAGCCTCGCTTGCTTCTCTGCTGTCTAATTGTATGCAAGATTAAAATGGAGCTTTCTTCCCAAATTAGTGACGTCTCGGGAGACCTTATTCCCCAGCAGCTCTTTGGTATTCAGCAGGGATCATCAGCCTTTTTCTTAGGGCTTGCTTTCCCCTCAGCCTGGTCATCTGCTTTTCCTGCTGGCAGGAGCTCCCTGTTTTCTGTCCCTACCTGCCTGCCAAAGGGACTCATGCTGGCCCAAGGACTCAAGAATTATTGAAGTGGAGGAGGGGAAAAAAAAGGGATGAATGTTGAGACACACCAAGATATTTGGTCTGAATGTTTCCAAGGGGAGCTGCTGCCAAATCTTTGCAGCTCCTCCTCAGTCACTTCAGCTCCTCTCTTTGCATTTTCCCCTCTCCTACCCCCACTCAGAAGCACCAAGTCAGGAGAAGGAATCTGGGTTTTGGGGAATGAATCACCTTCTCAACACTTCTCTTCATGAGACTCTTTCCTCTTTGGAAACTCAGCAAGAAATCATACATATGCAACAGAAAACCAACAAAGTCGATTTATTTTAAGCCCAGGAAAAGGGAATTAAAAGACAAATACTTTGCAGGAGTTAAATCTGAGCCATTTGCTGATTATTAGCAATAGGGACAAAGAAGGCAAATGGTCACAACGAACTTGTCAAACCTTCCCAGCACCTCCTTGTGGGGGAAGCTACCCTACTTTCCAGAGCAGTTTTCCTCAGACTCATCACTTTCTGCTAACAGATGGGAAGCTGAAGATAGAAAGAGGCAGAGTTTATGCCTAGCACCAAGGGGAGGGGAAAAAATTATCTCAGCAGGAGATTCTTTAAAAAAAAAAATCAGCAACTGTCCTTCTCTTTAGAAACCAGGGAAGAGGGAAGCGTTGAAGACAAAGGATCACAGACTTTTCCTGGTGCTGCCCATGTTCTGAATGCCAAACCCAGCTCCTCCAGCCTCTTCTGCTCTCCTTGCTCCTTTGCCTGATCACCCATCAGTGCTCATATAAGAGCAGTAGGAGAAAAAAAAGCTCCTTCAGAAGTCTGACATAAAGAGTTCTATGATGAAAAAGCTTCCTCATACTCTATAAATTGGAAATAAGTTTTTTCTGTAAAACCCATAACATTTCAGCTCACCCTTAATCCTGAATTCCTGTCTGGATTAGTTTCTTCACCAAGTAGTCAGGATTTCCCTAACTCAGAGATGGCAAAACACTCTGTAATGATCCAGCAGCAGGGCAAATCCTGGGATACACATTGAGATATTGTCCAGTGAAATGCTGGGATGTACATTAAAATATACTCTCTGATGCAGATTGGAGTTTATAATTTGCCCTTGAGACCTACAGATTTCCTGAAATTGTGATGATACAGTAAGAATGTCACTGGTCTTTAGTCACTTAATGTTTTCTTCCTTTCCACCACTATGGACATGTGAGAACATTTATCAGTAGTGGTATTAAAAAGGAAAAAATCTCAAACACCATCCCTAGAAGAAATTAAGCTGAACTAAACACACTCAGATTGTGATACTTTAATACTCAAGGGGGGAAAGACCCTATACTAATTCAGCAAGCTTACCTAGTGCTGGAAAGGACAAAGTGCTAACAATTTTTGGCATCATTTGTCATAATTTTCTAGATGCCAGCACACACTCCACTTACATTTGCACGTGTTTGTGCATGAATGTGTGCCCTTTGTGTGGTTACATAAAAATGAACACATATTTTGGGGACAGTGTCACCGGGAGCATTAACACCACATTATCTACACACAACTTTAAATTCAGATTGGAACCTAAACCAAGGAATTTGGGAGTGATTCTTTGGTTTCCTGTCAGTGATTTACCGACTAAATTGAGCGGGAAAGGGCTGGTTTGCTGCAGTGCTAATGTTCATTGAGGAACATGAGTCTTGCCCAAACCCTCAGCACATCAGGGCAGAAGGAACAGCATTTGCACAATACTGATTTTCAATTTTTTCTAGATTTCGATCCTGTGTGAGTGCTGAGGGCCTGGCACAGGGTGCCCAGAGCAGCTGTGGCTGTCCCTGAATCCCTGAAAGTGCCCAAGGCCAGGCTGGACTCTGGGACTTGAAGCAGCCTGGGACAGTGGAAGGTGTCCCTGCCATGGTAGCATGTGAAATGAGATGATCTTTAAGGTCCTTCCAACCCAAACCATTCTGTGATTTCTCTTTAGTTCCAATTTCAAGAGCCAGCTAAGAGAATGCAGGGATAATTTTAAAATTATTGTGTGTATAGTTCTTCAAGGGAAAAGCTTCCATTTCTGTCTTCCCCAAGAGAAAAGAGGTCACCAGAATCAGGGTGAGAACGTTTCCAAGGAAGTTTGCCTTTGACAGGGCAGGCATGGAATTGCATGAGTGATTCTTACACAGGAGTGTGAAGATAATAATCAAGCTCTAAGAAGGCTAAAATTCACAGGAGGTCTATACACACATATAAACCCTGAAATAATGGAAGGGAAAGTTTAGTGAAAGTATCAATGTCTCTGTTATTTCTGAACAGATACCAGGTGCTTAATAGAAATACAGAATACAAATACAGAGCCCCACACCCCCAGACACAAAAGCAGAAGTGAGCCAGAATGGTTTATTAGAGACATTAGAATATCATCAACTACTTAAGTGCATCTTCTCCCTTTTGGGAAGATAACTGCAGCCTCTGTAGACTTGAGAAATTTGCATGAATTTGGATAAATGTGGAAAATGAAACTTGAGCTGACTGTTTAAATGCAAAGTGATTTTAGAAGGATACTTCTTTTTTTTTTTTTTTTGGGTGGGGGGTCCATAATGTGACCACAGAAGAAACTGCACCAGAGCAAGTTCCCTGCCATGGGCATCAAGCACTATTTTATCTTGCAATTTCATTAGACCATCAATTGAGACAAGCACTGACTGAACAAATCAAAGAGAGGTATTTATCTACAAGCAGTGCAACAGATTAAGTTACCAATAATTACAGATATGAAATAATGCAGACTAGTCTACAATGTGGTTTTGTGAGCTTCTATTTTGTTGGGAGTTCAATTTTGTACAATTCTTATAGAGTGTTCTGCGGTGTCATCATAAAGAAAATTTAAACCAGTTTCTCTCATTTCCCTAAATCTTTCTGACTAACCTAATATATGCCTTGATTTATAAAGTCTGTGGTTATTTACAGATTTGCCCTCCATCTTTCTGAAATGAATTTTCCTTGAACGTTCATTTCCTGGCTCAAATCTAAGGGAAAGTAATACAAGGAGAACTTTCAAGGATAACCTTGACTATGAAATAGGTTAGGGAGCCTTTAGTTCAGAGGATCCTTGCTCAGAAACTACTACAGGTGGCAGAGTGATGAAAACAGTGAAAGAATTCTGGACAGGTCATCAAGAAAATGCTAAATAAGACTCAGGATGAGCATCCTTATAGTGAAGACAGGCCTCTCATCCCAGATTTCCTTTGGTTCCCTGAAAGTCTCTGATTTCTTATCTCCCTATCGCACCAGAGCTGCGACCTCCAGGCTCTGCGCACTGAGACCTCCAAACTCCAACCTTCCTTATGAAAGCTGACCAAAAACCTGTGCCTTCCCTTTTCACTCCATTTAAAGTTCACTGTCTGCTGGGCATTCAAAACAAGCCCGAAAATTGAGGGTGTTCCAGTCTCACTTGTTCAACAGAGGAATGGGCACTACACGGATTTCTCCTCTTTAGACCAACCCTCAGGTGTGACAGCTCGGCTTTGTGTGGGTGGCAGGACTGCGACAGACACTGGGGGTCAAGCTCCAGCAGCATCATGATTAGGTTGACAAAATTATTTCTAATCAAAATTATTAAATTCGTTCTTATTTTTTAAAAAAATGAGAAAAGCCTGAAGTGGTTTCATTTGGCCAAAAAAAGGATGCTTGATATGCAGATGTTGTTTCATTTCTGATTAAATGAAAATTGAACTCGATTAAGGTGGGAGTTGGAAGATAAAGTTAAGATGAGTTACCAGCACCACCAACCTAAGATGATTTCACATAAAGCTTGAGGAAATTTTATCAAAACTACAAAATGAAGACTTAAATATTGAAAATAAAACAAAAAAAACCCCTCTTGTTAGCTAGTCTGCCATACCTTATGTTCCAGTGCTTAGTTTATATGTTATCAAAACAGAGGTAATTAGGTTGGCATTAAATACCAGTACATAAAAGCTGCTGAAATTTTCATTTGCAGAAATGTTTAACCATCATTTTCTTCACACTTTGAAAGTGAATATAGACAGTCTGTCTAATGTCCTCTTATGTAACATGCACCAAATTCAACAGAAAGTAATATGGCATAAAACATATCTGGGCATCTTCAATTTTACTTGTATTTCATATATAACACATTTAACCTGACAAGAAGAAAGGTAATAAGAATAAAAGTCATCAATTTGAAATAGTATTTTTTGGTTCTAATCCTTAAGCTATGTAAGAAAATTTTAAGTTTCCATGGAAAATGTTCTATTACTAAAAAACAGAAAAATAATATTCAGATAATAAATCCTGAGCAATAGACTTTTTAGCTGATAGTAGGTGAAAAACTACTGCTGTCAAGTGGCTAAAATAAGCATTCAATTCTCTAACAGTCTAAAATATAACAGATTTCACTACAATATCAAAGTGCACTCAGGTACATGAAATACATGACACAAAGGACATCCACAATGACATTAGAAAGATTTTTAAATATACAGTCCCAGTAATAAACCTTCTTTTTCATGTACTTGATAGAGAGGGCAGATATATGGAACTGCTGCTCTGGTGCAGCTTGGCACAAGCCATTCCCAAGAAGGAGAAATAACAGGATATTGGGAAGTGCTGTTTAGAGCTCTGGTGAGGCGCATTTTTGTCTTTAACATAGACACCCTGCATTACCAGAGACAGATGCAAATTCCTAACACCTCTATTTCCTTAAATAAATGAAAATATTCAATATTGCTATACAACAAAAATGCTTTTTCCACTACTGAACTTGTATGTCCAGTTATGGGGATTGTAGACCAAGCCATAAAAATATCCAGCAGATTTGGTTGCTTCTCCTGGGCTGGGAAATTTGCCTTTGTGTCAGGAAGGTGGGTGCCCATTTCACCTGGCCAGGACACACTAAAGAGGAACCACCACAAACTTCCACACTGGTATTCCTGTAGCATCATCCCCACTTGGATCTTCTTAAGTCAAAGCTTGTCATGGAAAAATGGATGTTCATTAAGACATGATGCATAAACAGCCATTTTTTACCCATTTCTACACTGGAGAAATACCTGCATTGGCCATAGCATTTTAATATATGTCTGCCTACTGCCTTAAAATACTTTAATAGATTTACTACCAGATATCATACCTGGATTTGACTTATTTTAATTACCAGTCTCAAAACCAAACTATAATAACATAGCTGTTGGACCTGTCACAGCCTGAACATAGAAAGAACTAAATGCCATGTTTTCAGCTAGTCAGAAAATTGTCTTTAAATAGAGAGATGATCATCATACCAGAGGATATCATCAGCTTTCATATTCAAAATTCCTTTGTGTTGGTTGCAGCATATTACATGGCAAAACAATTGGAGATAAGTACAAAAATATATGTAAAAATAAATATATATGAGTTAGGTCTGGAATAGAGTAGCCAAGGAAAACTCAGGAAGACACAGAAGCAAAAGAAAGCCCAAGTCTGTGTTAATTTACTATTATTTTACACAGTCCCCTCCCAGGTCATCCTGTCTGAAAAGTAAGGTGGCCTCAGGTGTCACAGACTAAAGAGAACTTGACAGCTGACAATTTACTGCAACTAATTTTAAAAATATCACATAGATCAGCTCCAAGAAGGGTACCATGACCCACTAAAAGAATACAAAAGGAAACATAATTTAAAAATGTAAATTCTCTCAAAATGAAAATTCTCTCAAAAGTCTTCCTTCTACTGTATAGAGAAAGTTCCTTTCTCTATATAACAAAAAAGCCGCCAACTTGTTTCTTCTTAATTTTTTTTTCTTACTTTTGTTTCTCCTTTTCCTTCTTGGCTTTGGATATTCAAGAATCACAAAGAAGAAGAGAAAAAAAATTGAACTATAGAGTAAAATATAATAAAAAACTCCATAATTATGATTTTGAAAATATAATTTTAAAGCCAACTTAATGATATTTACAATCACACTTGCAATATTCATTTTCCATGCTGGATCTCCCAGCACTTGGATCTTAACACCACTACTGATCCATGCAGGCATCTGCAGAGAGTATTTTGGAAAGAACATATATTTGATTCTGTTTTTTGCCTCAGGATGGAGACGGGACAGCGGTGATGACTCCATTAGAAACACCAAACTTCCTCATGTGAAAACTAATTTTTGTCTCTAAAATCTTGAAAACTTATCTAAAAAAGAAGTTGAAGCATGCATTAGATGCTGCTGCTCATCTCAAAGCCTGCTATGTACAAGTTCATTTGCCAATCCCCCCTTCAGGGAGAGGGAAATGCAATTCAAGACATGCCAAAACAACATTTTCTTGCACTCCTAAGAGTGGTGGCCAACACATTTGGGCCAGCTCCCTTCCCTGGGTGACTGGCAAGGACCTGGTTGAGCTGTAATTGCTGCTGGCAGCAGGAGCTGCCTCCTCCTCTCCACAGCTTTTGGAGAACCAATTCACTTCTTTCCAATGGTTCAGGCCATAAAAGTGAATTCCAAGTCTCCCACCTCCTATTTCATGTTCATTGTTTGTGTGCACGGATGCGGTTCCGGAACAAAATCCTGACGTTGTGTTAAGGATCTGTGCCTGAGTCACGAGGCACAGGAAGAGGTTTTAGAGGGACTGCTTTGTCCCTGGGCTGTTCCTACACAGATTTATGGCAAAAGCAAGCTGCTAAAATGGTAATGGAAAAGGGAGGAATTTAATGTGGGACATAACCTAGGCAGTGCTATAACCACGCTGTAAAAATTTCAGCAGGAACCTTTTCTGTGCCGACATTTTGAGGAGCCCTTCTTTGGTTCAGATATTTGCTCCAGCTGAAATATCAGGCACATAAAACATCCAGACAACGCCACCACCAGAAGTATAATTAGAGATTTGGAAGAACAGCTTCATCAGTTGTCCATTTAATTCTCTCTCCTGGCTCCAAAAGTGGCAGCACCAAATGCCCTGGAACAAAAATGCTCCAAATAAGAGGAATCAGAGCACTCTGCAATGTGGTAAAACCCTTCCCCATGGAAAGGTTCCCTGAACTCCTCTCTAGCTCTTCTTATAGAATATAAACAAGTCAAACTTTAATTACTGTAAGCTTTCACATACTAATGGAATATAAGGAGATTTAAAGAAATTTAGAAAGCAGCAATTTGCTTTGGAGTGATGTAATTTTACTTAATTGCTTCTAATTAAAATTATTCTACAAATGTAAAACAAAAATGTCTATTAATTCTCTGCATAAACTAAATTTAGGTATCAACTGAGTAGCTTATTCACAGTATTTACTATAATTACTGCAAGACTTTTGTAACTTTGATGATTTAAAAGTTTGGAGGCTTGATACCAAATAATGGTTTCTGCTGCATAAAGCAAAATAATCTTTCAAACTCCCAGTGCCTTTGTACTTTGAATGTGACTCACTAAATTTACATTGTGTGAAAGTACATGTAGGAGTAAAAGCACTTATGTATTATCAAGAAATATGACATTATAATCCCATGAAGTTACTAGTTATAGAAAAAAAAATAAAACTGTTCCCATTCTCTTCCACACCTAAGTGTAAAGTGAATACCTTCCATTAATTTTACCTTGGATTAACTTCAGAAAGAAAAAGGACACTTAATATTTTTGCATATATTTTAAACTTCACCTTTAACAGAAAGTCTTAAAATCAGCCATGAAACATAAAAATTGGAAATATCTTTCTATAAAATCTAACTCATCTGAAAACAATTATTGTATATTAAATTATCTGGTGATTTGTGTCAAATCTGACAAAAAGTTGCAGCCAAAGTTGGGATGGAAAATTAAACACAAAAAAAAATTGAGTTCATGCTGCATACTTTTGTATTTTAGAAATAGACCAAATTAAGTCCAAAGACAGGATTTTTTAAATTTCTTCTCTTCTTTATCTTCCTTATTCTCTCTCCATGTGTTTATTACATAGATTTTCTTATTGTTCTTCAAACAGCCCAACAAAGTAAATGCAACAGGGTCAATGAGCCATTTTGAGGTGAAACTGGCTAACTTAAGTAAAACCAGGATTAAATGCTATTTTCTTCCTTCAGGTAAGCCATTTTCTTCTCCAAATTCTTTAATACTCCAAAGTCAGCTCATCACAAGAGAGCCCTGCCTGATTTATTCCGTGGGAAGATTGCGTTACCACCCTATGGAGCTCACCCCACTAACACCTAAGCATGGACCTCTAACAATAAAGAGAAATCAGGAGGAAACCACCATGCTCAGAGCTCCTCTTGTTGTTGGGAATCGTGGAATGGTTTGGGATGGAAGGGTTCTTCAAGCCATCCAGTGCCACCCCTTTCACAGGGACATTCTTTTCTCTCTCAGGATTTTTCATAGAGCGGCACAGAGGAAAGAAAGAGAAAACAATTTCTATTTGTGCTCCCTGTTTTTCCCATGTGGAATGTGTTTGGAGAATTGTTTCCCTGGGGTGATGGCTTGATTGGATTCTGGTGAGGATTGTTTGAGCCTGATGGCCAATCCAACCCACCTGGGGCTGGGCTCTCAGAGAGGGTCACCAGTTGTGTGAGTTAGATATGGTAGTTAGAACAAGTAGGTTTGTAGTTTTAGTATCTTCCTTTAAATAGTATATTACTGTATTATGGTATAGTTATAATAAAGAAATCATTCAGCCTTCTGAATTGGAGTCAGACATCGTCGTTTCACCTGCATTTCACAATAACCCCTGCCATGGTAGGGACACCTTCCACTGTCCCAGGCTGCTCTAAGCCCTGTCCATCCTGGCCTTGGGCACATCCAGGGGCAGCCACAGCTGCTCTGGGCACCCTGTGCCAGGACCTCACAAGAAAAACTTTCTTCCTAATAGCCAACTTAAATTTCCCCTCTTTCAATTTGTACCCATTACTCCCTGTCCTGTCACTCCAGTTCCTGACAAAGAGCCCCTCTCCGGTTCCCTGCAGCTCCTTCAGACACTGGAAGGTGCTGGGAGATGTCCACACGGCCTTCTCTTCTCAAGGCTGAGCAGCCCCAGCTCTGCCAGCCTGTCTCCTTAGGGAAGGTGCTCCAGCCCTCTTATGGACATCGTGGCCTTCCCTGGACTCGCTCCAATGGTTTTTATGTTGGAGGCACCATTTGAAGACACTTTCAGAACCTGGCAAACCATGGAGCCTGGAAATCCAAACCCTGGCTTTGGTTTTAAACTTGTTGAGGAAGAAAACAGATTTCTCTTAGCCAACAATTTTGTCACTGTATTACTATTGTTTTCCTCCAAAAAAAACCAGCTCCAGGAGTCTCCCAAGGAAGTCACAGGCTGCCACCTTTAGGCCCAGCTGTGTCCCAGAAACGTCTGTGCAGGGCAGGATCAGCAAGGTGGAATCTCTCCATCAGTGCAGGGGCATTTCCCTCTGCCTAATGAAATCCAAGCCAAATTACCACCAAAGCCCAGAATGAGATATCTGATGTCGTGGCAAAGCAACAAGCAAAACAAAGTGAAGTTGTAGTGACAGCAGCACCCAGGAAACGATTTCACACAGTAATTTACTTCTCACATCGCTGTGTGGCACTGACTACATCCCTTCACTGCATGGATGCCACGGGAAGCAGATGGTTACACAATTTTAACCCCAAGCTCACAAAGTCTAAAAACAGGCTCCTAATTAAGAAAAAAATCAGGGAAAATAGGCTTTAATAAACAAATGGGTTACATGAATACAAAATGCAGAGGGTTTGTTTAAAAACTGGCCAAGATCAAAAGCAGGAATAATGAGTTAAATTACAAAAACAGTTATTAAAATGTCTGGTTTGAATATCTGAAAACAAAAACCTTGAAAATACACTTTTCCAGGGCAAATTCTGCAGTGGCAAGACTCCCAGTGCAACTTGAAGTTTTTTCTTAAATTCAGCAATTCACTAACAAATCATCATTAAAGCCTTGATCCCCAGGGCATCCTAAAAGCACTTTTGCAGTATTAGTAATAGGCCATTTAATTCTCCCACTTTATTTCTAATTTCTAATTAGGCTTTAATTCATCATACATCTTATCCTCTCATTGTGATAGCCTGTATTCTTAAGGAAATGGGAATTTATCTTTCTAAGCTAAAAGTTTTTACACTCAGAATTGCTGGATCATGGTGTTCCTTCTGCCTGTTTGCCATCTCCCTCAGACTATCCTAAAATAAATCTAAGTGTTTATTATTGAAATATCCTGTTTTCCCTTATCTGCTTATGCTGCTCAGCTGGCATTTTGGAAATGCAAGAATTGGTGACATTCTATGTGTCACCACCTCAAACCACATTAGAAAGTCCTCTATACCAGCAGCTTTGTCTTAAAATAACCTTGAAGAGCTTCACCATGGAAGACTGATTGAACATCTGGTCCCACTGCATGTCACCCAGACAAGGGATGGTGCCAGGGGCTCCTTGTCCTGTTTGGACTTCTACCTATGGATTGCTGAAGTACTTGACTCTCTAAAAGGTTTTACAGGACAGCTTATTTTATTGTCAAACAAATAAACAAACAAAACACAAAAAAAAAACCACCCCAAAACAAACCAAGAACTCATCCCCAAATCAGCTGCTTTTCCCTGTGATTCTTGCTCCATTTTCTCCTGCCCCAGGTATAAGGTTATCAGCATGGTACATCTAACTCCAGCGTTTGTTTGTGATCTTAAGCAGAATAGAGGAACTGGAATGAGGGTAGAGTGGGAAGTGGAGCAGAACAGAACAAGGGGAGCACTGGGGTGAGCTGGGGTTAGAGCAGAGCAGATCCGAATTCCTGCACCTGCAATGCAGCACATCTGAGCTCTGCCTCGGTGACTCCCGCAGCAGCAGGAATCTGCTGAGGGGGAGAGTGATCAGCAGCACCTCAGGAATTGCTCCTGCACCCACAAATTCTGTCTCTGGGGAGACATTTCAGGACCCTCCCAAGTGCCTGTGCTGGGGACAGGAGTGAGACCCCAGGAAATGCTATTCCTCGGGCTCTTTGTCAGCTGGAAGCCTGAGTTTGTACCTGATACCCAGCAGATTTTCCTGTCATCTTTCAGATTAATTTGCTTGGTTCTAAATATCAGCAAAAGACAGAGTTGGGGAAAAAAAAAAAAGAAAAAAATTGTCTCGCTGACGTACAGCAGAGCCTGGGTGGGGCTGCCAGGTGATCCCACACTCAGATACTCATCTGAGGCTGAAAAGCACTGCTGCACTGCAGGGTTTGCATTTCCAGTCCTCCCAAACCCTCACAGCAACACCAGCACCCAAAATCAATCCAGTTCCCTCTGCTGATACTTCCCAAACGAGCAGCATGCATAGATCATGCTAAGAGAAAGGCTGCTTTTCTTTAGCCTGCTGATCTCATTATAAGCAAATATGAGGGCAATCTAATTTTATCAGCCACAAAACAAAGAGCATGTTTAAATTTTAACATCCAGCCAAAACCTCTTCTGCTTATAATTTGAGTTTAAACTTATACAGCATGTTCATTACCATAAACAATCTGCGCAATGGCCAGAAAACAAACTCCCCCCTTGTAATCTGCCATCAGAAAACCACAAAGAAATAAACATTGGCATCTCAGCTTTGCTTTCACTTTGCTCTCAAGGCTTTGGAAAGACCAGCTGAGAAGTTTTCCTTCCAAATAAACTGAAGGTTTTAAGCAAACCAAAGAATGCTTCCAGATGTTTTTCTTTCAAGCATACTTTAAAAAATGACCCTGAATAAAGAAAACTTCAAGGTAGATAAATAGGGTCTTGGAGGATAATGAATTAGGGAAGGATTCTAAGTATTACAAAATTATACTCATGTTTCATCTCAATTGATTTTGTCCACCTAATCAGTAAAATCAACAATAACTTGACTTTCTTCTTTGTGAAAGGGAACAAAATACTATTTTAAAATATGAGATAATTTCAATTTAATAAATACTACATGTGCAGATAATGGGATTTCCATGAAAAATTCAAAGAGCATTGCTCTTCATCATTAAATTCAAGTTAATCAGTATATTCTGCTGCAGATTTGATTAAAAAACAATATTGTAAATTTATTACTCAGTTGTAAATATCAATTCCGTTTCCAAGCAAAACAATATGAATGTGCAGTAAACAGCTCAATCATTCTGGAAGATGTCTAAACACCAACCCCAATAGCAACAGAGGAAATAAACAAGAGAAAAGCCACAACAGCAGCTTCTCCAAAATCCAAGATATGTGGTACAACATATTGTACCTTAACAAACCAAAAGAACTGACAAAAAGTGGTGATAACCAACAGGAACAAAGACAGCTATTTGGTTATCAAATGTTACAAATTGTTCTTTTAAACAGATGTTCATTTTGTCTGCCATATGGGAGATGGGAAGGGTCTGTCAAAGCACAGTCCTGATGGAAATCTCCTAATCAAACCTGACAGAAATCCAAACCAACAGATCGACAGCCAGCAACTGCAGATGCCTCCTTTCCTTTGGAAAACCAGCCTGAAAGGAAGGGCTCACTAACAACAGCCACCACATCCCCTCCAGAGATGGTGGCAGCCCCCACAACCTCAGCACAACAGTATTTGATGGGAAAACAACGAATCCAGAGAGCACAACCCCTGGAGAACCCACGGAGATGGATCCAAGAGGAGCATCTGCCTCCCCTCCCCGTGTGACTGCCTTAACTCCCTCCAGCAGTGTCCTGCCTGCTCCTGGGGGAGTGACCTCCCTGGGATGGAGGGATAAGGGACAAAAGCACGAGGATGGGGACTGCAAGGACATGGAATGAAAGCAGGCTGCTAAAACCTGATCAGCTTAGTCCTGGCTTTCCAAACCCAATCCCAGCAGCTGCTCCGAAACTCCAGCCATGGGGAACAGCCAGGTTTGGCCAAGCTGGAAAGAGCAGGAACTGAGGGAATGTTGGAGAAAGCAGGAGCTGAGAGAACGTGGGAGAGAGCAGGAGCTGAGGGAATGCTGGAAAAAGCAGGAGCTGAGGGAACATTGG
>QUSF01000081.1:1417751-1439586 GCA_003676055.1 Chloebia gouldiae
AAAGTAGGAGCTGAGGGAATGCTGGAAAAAGCAGGAGCTGAGGGAACGTTGGAGAAAGCAGGAGCTGATGGGACACTGGAGAAAGCAGGAGCTGAGGGAATGTTGGAGAAAGTAGGAGCTGAAGAAATGCTGGAGAGAGAAGGAGCTGAGGGAATGTTGGAGAGAGCAGGAGTTGAGGGAATGATGGACAAAGCAGAATCTGAGGGAACACCACACTCCACAGCCTGAGGAGACCCTCTGGACCATTGGGAACGTTGCTCCCAGCTCTGAAAGGCACCCTAAGTAGTAACAAACTCCACTTTAATGTTTCCTTCTCCTCTCCCATAAGTTCCTGATCATTATTTTCATATTTTTTGTTTGGCATTTAGAAACAGGATAATACCAAGTTTGAACTAAATTTTCTCCATGACTATAAAAATATATTTGATTAAACAGATGTCAGCAAAATTTTATGGAGTGAAAATTGAGTAACAGATGGTGAGGTCTGTGGAGTTCAAAGAGTCTGTATTTTATTAAATAGGAAATTTGAGGAAAAATAATTATTTTGCTGGAAATATTGGTGTAGTGTTTAGGCAAATGTAAAAGCATTCTTACTTGATAGAAAACAGTAAGTTTAAAAAAAAACTTAGAATAGATGTATTGATACCATGAACCTCACTCAGACCATTAAAAAAGGTGATTTTATTCTACCTTCTTTTAACTGACTACAGCACAGCAAGGTTCTCAAAGAAAAATAATGGAAAAGGAAAAAACCCAGCTACCAAATCAAAAACAACAATGACCTTGATTAAGCATCCTGAGCAAAATACATCCCTTGTATGATACACAAATATTATGAAAACAAGTTTAGAAGTACAAAAGCATGGTATAATAAACAGTTGTACCAAACTTACATTATAAGCATTAAACAAAATTGCAAATAATGGTTTATGTGCTATGGGAAATGAGACAGAAGGATTATAACTCCTGACTGCCATTAATGTATCACCCCTATTCCAGCTTTACTACTTGGAATGGTAGAAGAACATTGCCACCAGTGGAACACAGACAGAGAGTAAATGAAATGAAAAGAACATCATAAATGTAATTATTATTGCACAATATGATTTGTCTCCCTATTTCTCTGGCTCTCAAGTCCTTTTTCAAGCTGATATTTTAAACATTTTATTATATCATTGGGAAAAAAAATTCAAAGGGCAGAAGTAGTTTCAAATTCATGACCAGGCTCCTTCTGCATCAAAGAGAAAGCTACAGTACCCTGTGGAATAGCAGTCAGGGAGCTGCCTCAGATGTTCAGAGGGAAGAACTGGAGAAATCCAATAGTTCCAGAGCACCCAACCATGCTGAGAGCTGCCTGTTGTCCAAACAAGCCTTGTGTTGGATCACAGGCAGGAGACGCCTCTGATTCCCCCCAGGGGAGGAATTAGGAGGAGAGAATTGGAGCCTCTCTCAGCTGCAAGAGGCACCAGCCCCTGTGGCCAGACCTGCACCAACACAGCCCAGCTGCATCAGAGAGCTCTGCTCTTCCCCCCTCCCAAAACCCTGCTGGGAGCTGCATCTGCTCTGGTCTCACCCAGCTCAGGGTTTGGTGCTCCCTTGGATCAGAGCTGTAAGTGCTGATGCCACCAGGAGTGAAACCATCACAAACACATCACAGAAATTTCTGAGCTCGTGTCTTCATTTCTCAGTGACATTTCCCATCAGGTGTTTAAGTGTGCTGTCAGGGCTCCTGGGGTGTGCAGCCCCAGAGCTGAGGGAGCTGCTCCATCCTCACAGTGAGAAATGCTGCTGCTTTTTCAGAGTGGTACAATTAACTGAGTCCCCCCCACCCAGACTGTGAATGCAGAAACAGAGCTTACAACACACCAGTATTTATGGCTTATTTACCAGGATATGTCTTATTAGTGGGTTTAAAGCTTGACGCCAACACCACAAGAAACATTTTCCCACAAAGACTGTATTTTAGGAGAGAAACAGTCAGATAATGTTTGACAGAGCGATAAAACAACCAATTCAAACCTTCACAAAGCAAAATACTCTCCTCAGGTTTGTACTTCAGGGTTTTGTACAAGCACAAGCTCTTCAGGAGCCATGCCTAGCTTTACAACCCATCCATCCTTCCTTCCTCTCTCCTGATCCATTTATCAGTCACATCCAGGTATCTTGGCTGCTTCACAGGCTCCAGATAAATACATGAAATCGTTCCTGATTTTCTATCACTCCCAGAGTAATTTACATCCCATTTAGCACAGCCCTCCAGCCTTCCCAAGGAACAACTGATTGGATTCAAGCACGTTGAAAGCACATATATGTTGTCTGAACTATTTTCACATGCTTTTAGACCTAGAAATCCTGTATTTAAATAAGCGGAAAAAGGAAACGTCGGAGGTGGGTGTTAATTACTCCTATTTACAGGCTTTTTAGCAGTTTCCCATATTGGTTAAAACAGAAGCTGTATCTTATTTTCAGTGATTCAAAAATCAAGGCAAGAGACAGAAATTCATCAGAAAAATCAGAGACTACTTTTCCAGAGATATAAAAGAAAATGCAGCTTTATACATCTCAGGCATCAGCTTTTAGATCCATCCTTTATCTTCCTAAGGCAAACATGATGATCAATCCATTAAAAAATCCTGAAATAGTCACAAAAAAAAAAAAAAACCCTCCTCTTAATCTTCGGCTGTTCAAGGATTCTGCAGTTTTCAAAAGAGCTCTTAAGCACAGGACATTTTGGGGTTTGAAGCAGTCAATGTTAAGGGCATGAAAAATCTCACTCAAAATATTTAAAAGGGATTTCAAAGCTTGACCCAAGTTGATAACCTTGGTTAAGATTTTCATTTCTGGATATTTAAGATAAAATGGCTGAGGACTTAACAGAGAGGAGAAACCAGTTTTACAGCAACATTTTAAGTTGTGATAAGATTCCTAAATATAAATGCCCAAAGCTGATGTGCCAGAATGTTCATTGGGTATTTTCTAAAGGAAGGCACACAGAATGATCTTAAACCTGTATTTAACCTCTACACAAGAAGCAGTTCAGTATTCAGAGGGATCTGAAGGAAGGTCTTGTTCTCATCAGATCATCTTTCTTCAGCTGTGGAGGAACAAGTGCTAATTTCCATTCTTCCCCATTTTCCAACGTGTTTTAGGACTCATTGTGGATGTGGGAAAAGAAATTATTTGACCTCTTGAATAGAAGGAAAAGGGAAGTGGGTGGGTCATGTCTGGAGAGAGATCTCTGCCCCCATTCCATGTCAACATTCTGGGGCCTCAGGCTCAAATCTGACAGCTACCAGAGGAGTTTATTATGAAATGAAACAAGGAAAAGTATTCTTGGCATAATCTTATGGAACCCTCTTTTTATTCCTGCAGTGAAAGGCAGGAAAAATCCATCTAAAAATACCAGATAATTTACGAAGTCAGAAAAGCAAAAAAGTTGTGTCAATATGTGTAACACTCCCAAACTGGATGAACACAATCAGAAATAAAAACAACTTGTTAAAATCATCATTCCAAGGTGCTTTTAAATACATCTAAAATAGCTGTTACCATACTGCAGCCAGAAGTTCCTGAGGAGCTGCCTATTGATCCCTCTCCCTGACAAGTTACTGTTTAGAATAAATCTCATGCCCACTGTTGGTGCCTTTTTGTTGGTATTTTCACAGAGAATGTTGAACACTTTTTAAATTTTTTTTTTGTTTGTTTGCAGGAGGCTGTTCTGTGCCTTGGGAATTCCAATGGAGCCCTGAGTGGTGCCACATCACTGACACAGAGGTGACAAGGACACATCGAGGGAAGTGTCTCCCCAAGCACAGCCTTGCACTCAGTGCCTTCTCCAATGCAAGCTGCAAGCAAACTGCTCCAGCTAATAACCAAAAAATGAAACCAAACAGTTAAGTCCTGCCTCATTAATTGCTCTACTTAGCTAATTTGATAAGCCCTCCATCAGTTTTCCATGCCTCCTTCATTGGCTTGATCTACTCTATAAATTAATCTATTTATGAACACCTGCAATCCAAAGCCCCATCTCTGCAGAAGTTCAACAACTCTTATTTATACACAGGAATTCTTTAAAGGTCAGCTCTGAGCCCCATCCTGCCACAGGAAGCCTTTCTGGGGTCCAAGGAAGGGACACAGCAAGGGGAATATGCAGTAGAGGAACCACTTTGCCTCAGCAAGGTTTTATTCCCTCTGTATTCAGCAACATAAACTGCATTCTGCAAGAAAAATCTAATAAAAATTTATTTACAGCAGACAAAAGATTACAAACGAGTCAAAGTCATCACAGTCCCCACATTACTCAGCTCAGCCACACACCAGGAGGGGAATGATAATGCCAGCTCCAGTTCAGGGTGCCATGGGGTCCCCAAAGAAGCCAGGGACTGCACAAGGAAAGCACCAACTGCAACCTGATTGAAACTATTTGGAAAAGTTCAGCATCACCTAGAGTGAATACATGTTAGATAATAAAAGATTAATTGTGTGTTTATGGTGTAGATGTGTGGCTTACCCTTGATTCCCTGAAAAACCTTTTCTATTTGCACCAGTTCTTCACACAGGACAGAACTCTGCCAATCACAAAACCTGGGCTGCAGTATTTTCAATAGTATGGATTGATAACTGATTTAAAACCAATTGTATTGATAGTTTTAATTGATGTCTCTGCTCCTTTATCCACATTAATTATTGTGAATATGAATTAGAAACAAAAGGAAGCCCCAAGCAGTTTTATCTATCTATAAAGATTTCTTGCCACTGGATTTGCAATCCCTTTTCACAAATTTTTGTGGGCAGAATTTTTAATACTCTGGTTTAATCATAATTTTCTCTCTCTCAACATCATTACAGAAAGATTGAACATCATAAAATGATTTTTTTCCATCAAAATCAGAAAAAGTTATAGTTCAATTCATATGGGGGTTTGTGCTAACCTTGGTAAAATGTATTTTTAAAAGACAAACAATAACACTGTCAGACTTGCCTGACTCAAAAGCAATTTGCATTAGTAAAATCTAACTGTAAGCCCTTGAGATGCCAACAGTTTATTGTATTTGTTGTAAAAAATATTTTAGTCAAGAAATGCCAAGCTTAGGGCCTTCTGCAGTAACTATGGCAAGAAAAATTAGGAAGTTGTGCTTCAGAGAACATCTGCAGAGCTTGCAGGGGATCTCTGCTAGATGGGCCCCAAAATGAAGGACACTCCTATCCTACCTCAAAATACTGTTTTTTTATTGATGGAGCCATTAACTGTCTCTCTGGGGCTCCCAGATTAATTAAATTCAGAGTCAGTGCTAGATCCTCAAAGCCTTTCCAAGCCTCCAGCAAGCACCTGCAGAACTGCTCCAAATATCACTATGTTGGACAGCACACCATGGAAAAAAAGTCATGCATTACATGGAAAAGCTGCCAGAATGTCAGAAAAGGATAGAAAACAACAGCAAAAATAAAAATAAAATAAAATATAAAAGGAAATAAAGAACTGTTGGCATTAAAAGCCCTGACAGATGTCAAGTTTTTGTTCTTACATCATCTCCCATTTCAGAGCTCTGAGTAATTAAATGTGATGTGTTGCAATGTATTTGCAAGGGTTAGGCCATGGTGTGCACCAGCCAGCCTGCTTCTTAAGTTTGTTATCAAAGCATCAAGAATTGGTCAAGGCTATTAGAGCATAAATTATACTAAATTAAGAAAGAAGAGGCTGAGAAATCAAATACCAAGACCACAAGAACTGGATAACAGAAGACTGTGAAACACCTGGACTGTAACCAACCATATACTCTGAGAAATGCAGGCAGCAAACGAGTGAACAAGACAAAAGCTCCAATCAGAACTGTATACATAGTAGTTTGTAGAATCTATAAATATGTGCATTATGTGAACAATAAACAACTTCTACTTAATCATATTAGTCAGCTATTCAAAAACCCTCAATTTCCCACAATAGTGATGTGCAACTGAGCAAGGGCTTGTCCCTAAAATTGTCGTGATCCCAAAGCTGCCCAGAGCCCTTCCCCAGGGGCTGCTGGAGACCCTGCAAGGCAAAGGATTCCCCTGGAAAGTGGGGATGGCTACTGAAACCCCAATGGGTGTCCCAGGATTGAACACATCCTCCAGGAAGCCACAGCACATTTGTGGCTCTCAGAAACACCAGGAAGCTCAGCTGAACATGGCTATTGATTATCTCAACAGCTCAATGAGGCAGATCCCAATGGCTGACTCAACTGAGGTGAACTGGGAAGGAAGATTAAAAATCCCTGTCCCTTAAAGCCTTGGCCACTTCTCTGACATCCCTAATCCCATCAGCAAGGGAAAGCTGTTTTTTAACTTCTGCTCTCAGAGGTGGAGGCCATCAAGCAGCTCAAACATTCTGAGGTAGGCAAGGGACAACTTAGGAGGAAAAAAAAAGTAAAACGGGGAGCAAAACGGAAAAAAACAATACTTGAACCACATGAGGATTGCCTACTTCCAGTTAAAAGCATGAGGGAAAATAGTCAATTTTAAAATACGTATCAGTAAACCCAGAAATACAAAAGGTGTTAGGTTCTTAAACCCTAAAAAAAAAAAATGCAGAACACAGTAGGAAACCATCTGATAAATGTGAGGCCTAATCTCAAAAGGTGGTTTATTTTCAAAAGGGGCAATTTGCTAATATTTGGAGGAGAAGGGAAAGAGAAGGAACATGTGCTGCTGAGGAGCAGCACAGGGGCTTCTTTTGCCTATACAAAATGAGTTTATGAAATAAATTTAACTGAGTTATTTTAAGAAGTGCCAAAAAGTTGGCAGCCACAGAGAATTCCTTAGCATAGCTAAAGAGCCTGAGGGTTTGGAGCCAGGACAAAATGGGATTCACTGGACCCAGGCTGGGCCTTTTGTGTTTCTGTTTGTAGATCTCCTCATTTGAGGACCTGTCAGGAATTCTGATGTCACTGATTACTTGAAACTACAAAATTTGCCCCATCCTGCCTTTTCTGCAATTTTGACTATGACCACGGGAACTTTGAGTCCATAATCACATCCTTCACAAGTTCTTAAAACTCATTTTGCATCCGATGTTGCAGAAAACTGGAGATTTTTCACTAATTCAGCAAAAAACAAAGACTAAACTCATTTCCATATGTTTATGATGATTTCAAATTATTGATTGCTAAAATAACATGATACCCCTTTGATATAATAATCCCTGGAATGACAACATGGGCAACAGGAGGAGATCAGGCTCACCATGAACATAGCGCACCAGGCGATGAGATCTTTGTGTCACAGCATGCAAGACCTGATTAAAAAAGAAAAAAAAAAAGAAAAAAACAATTTATGTTTTGGAAAATTAAATTATAATGAATGTAAAATCAAAGACAAATGCAGTTCAATCACTGAAAAGCAGCTGGTTTCATTTAAATTCAAATTTGTTTATTGCACAATTGATAACATTAAGCTTATTTCTTTTGCGTTATTCCATAATAGAAAATTTTAAAGTGACTCTTAAAAAAATGACATATAATGCACCTTCAAAAAATAAAATATTACACACCTTCCAATAAAAATGAAGTATTTAATATTGCCTAATTCCAGAAAAATCCAAATAACAATGCACACTAACAATGCACACTATCATACTTGTTACCATTTATAATTGTTTTGTAGTAGCATTCAGGTCTACAAGTATTCGAGAAAACTGATAACCTCAATTTTTCTCAGAATCAAATACCTTGAAGGGAAAACATTTACTAAATAAATACAAGCATAAATCAGGGCACATGTAAGTTTTCCTCCCTTCCTGTTGGAGATGAAAACAAACATCTCTTCCAAGAATTACATCAGGACAAGCACTCAGGTGTCACAAATCTAATGCCAGGACAAAATTTTCAACAAGGAATCTATTTCAACCCCTTCTGGGGGTGATTTCACATCAGCAGAGACAGAATCCTGTGTGCAGCACATTCATCAAGACACAACTTGCCAAGCAATCAGTTCAGCACAGCCCCTCACGCTGCTTGGGGAATGTCTCCTGAACCAGCAGATTGATGCAGGAACACAGCAGTGCCAGCCCCCCCAGAGCCTCAGGACACGGGGATTCAACAATAATTTCTCTCCTAACTCCTCAAAGCACTTCAGAGCATTGCAGAGGGATGCACAGACAGAATGGACCTTGTGCTATTAAGAGCCAAAAAGGAATTCCCAGAGTTTCTGGCTGCGCAACTGCTCGGCCAGAAATTAAAAGGACAACATGACTTCTCTAAGAGCCAAAGCTGACTTAGGGAGGTGATACATCATGAATTAAATTGAAATTTGGCAAAAAAAAAAAAAAAAAAAAAAAAACCACAAAAGTCTAACTCACTTGATCAAAGTGCCATGTAAGCACTACAAGTGATAAAAATACCTCCCTCCCATCCTGAGCTGACAGAAGTGCTTGCAGGAGTTCCAAGCCGAACATCTTGTTCCACCACCTGGGCTACAAACATCTCCTTAGCACATTTATTCCAGAGATTCCCCATTGTTAGAATACATGCAAGCAGCTAAAAACCAGAGCTCTCTCACTCTGAATTGCACACACAATGCTGGAGCTGGGCAAACAGCAAGTCCATCTTCTCCAGGAGCTGACAATGCAATCCCTCTACTGGATCCCAGTCCCAAAATCAGCAGGTGACTCCAGGAATCAAACAGCAAACAAGGAGACAGAGCAGGGGGAAACACCCAAAATGCCAAGGCTTTGGAGTACAGCAAGTCAGACATCTGTGCCAGAGGGGATGGAAATGGTACAAACACAATTAAATGAGTGAGAAGGGGACTCCCAGCAGGACTCGATGCAGTCAGGGATGGGAACACTTGGATCTGTTCTGACTAAATCCCAGTTCCAACACCTACCCTTGGAGGCCTAAGTTGTAAAATCTGTTTGTGCCCAGCAGCACAGGTGTGTCCTTAAACCTCCTGCCTCCCTTTGCCTCAGCAGTAAAGTTGTGCCACTTCTGTGAGATTGATTTTGAGTATAAATTCAGAGGATAACATAAAAGTACTCAAACACTGGGGTGATAAATTAAAATAAATGTCTCATCAGTATTCTCAATATATTTCTCTGACTCTGTAAAAACTCAACATTTTCACCTGGGAAGGATAACAAAACTGGAGTCTAGGAGTAATCAATGCTACTTTTAAAATGCATTTTTACTTTAATCAGGGATTACTTAAACCTCAACCAAGATCAATATTTATTTATTCTTTCATCTGGCTTTCCCAGAGTTTTAGAAAATTATAGTTGTCAAAGGTACTGCCTATTGCTGTAAAATTCCCTGTGAAAGAGTTTGATGTAAGAAAGGCAGTCACTCATGAAAAAAATTAAAGTCATACAAAATTTATAGTTAAATAAAAACCTGTGTGCTTCATTCATTTCCCTAAATAGCTTAAACCCTTGCTGGAGCAGAAATTCAGTGTGCCTGCAAATCAGTCATTTGCTGCAGCTGCCTAAAAATATGAATAACCATAACGAAATGGATAATCAAAGAATTTGCTAGAAAGAAAAGAATCTTAGTGATTTTTAAGGCTGGTTTTGATGATGGGAAGGCTTCACCTTTCCAAAGTGAAGATGGAATTATAACAAAAATATGTAACAAAATTACAACCAAATAGATGAGTTCCCATTTTTCCAATATACCAAAATCTGTAAGAGTCACAGAGGTGGTAATGGTGGGCTCTTCATCAACAAAACCATTTCCTATGAACAAGAAAATAGATTCTCTTTGGGGGATTTCATGGTGGAAACTTGATTAAAAGAAAATTATTAAAAGAAAATTCTAAAAGGGGAGGGAAACAAAAGGATCATTTTTCTGTCTGTCAGTCAACTCTGGGATGCTCAGTCGCTGCCAAACATCCTGAGAACTTTTTATTTCCTTTAAAAACAAATTCACAGATACTTCTCTTTATATTTGGGGCTGCTGAAGTGGCTTACAAGGTAAGGCACAGCAGTTCCAGCCTTTCCCAGCCCAGAGCTGCAACCCTGCCAGGCATTTTCACTCAACCAGAACCCAAAGTGCAACAAGAACAAAGTGAGACAAGAACAGATCTACAACAGTTCCAAGTAGAATCTGATGGTGATTGTTTGCTTTATTTTTTAAATGCTGATGACCAAGGTCTAGCAAATATTTTATCATCTCTTGAGAACCCACATGTAATGCTGCAGTCAAACATTTTAAGTCAATTTTGTGCTGCTGAAATGGGATCATTTCCCCAGGATTCTGTGGCAATTAGGAGCAGCACTCAGTAGGGTTATTTTTAGCAAGTGCACCTCATTCACACATTTTGCAGTGCTGCTCAGGGATCACTGATCTATACGCATGACTGCAGTGATAAAATCTGGTAACACTCTTTAATAACTGTTTAAACTGTTCTAGGCGTGTTTCGAGCAACGTACAATTATTCCAACACCTAAAAAGAGCTTTTCCACTTGCAGGATTTTCCACTACTCAGTATGTGCACCCTTGCAGTCAGATAGTTAAGATTTTCCATTATTTCCTTTATTTGATTTGCACTTTTTCAGCCAGTGGACAAAGAAGGTGTCCCTGGCCCTGTAAGGGGGATGGAACTGGATGGTCTTAAAGGTCCCTTCCAACCCAGACTATTCAGCTCACAAAAGATACCTAAAATGGGATTTGCAAAAGCTGGAATGAGAGATCCTTATCCTGGTGCACAAATACATGAGGGTACAGCTGAAAAATATGTCATTCATCAACACATATAAATATAAATATTGAGAATGATCACCGTAAGATCTGTATGATTTTGTTACATTTTAGTGAGTATAATGTATTTGGCATGACACTGAACAAAGCCAAAATTAAAACTGCAGCTTGGTCAGTTTTGCCGTGTTTTACAATTTACAACAAACTCCAGTAACATTTTTACTGCATCACCACTGAATTTCTCTCTATTTTCTAAATATCCCCAAATGCTGCTGCCATACAGTACCATTTCTTAAGATAAACAAAACAAATTGAATTTATTGAAATGACCACAGATGGTGATTTTGAATCAAGCATGGCACTTTTGTTAATATAAAAGGCGGCAGAGCTTTGGGTGAAGCAAGGATAAATAAAAATTAGCTGTGTTAGGACATCTCCAGGAAGAAAAGTGTCCTCCTGGCTATGCTTCCATCCTGTGCAGTGGAAGAGACCTCAAAACCCTGCTCCACTTGGCCCTGGCATTCCAGGACAAAGTTTACTCATGTTTGAAGGTGGAATGAGTGTGGCATTAGCAAAAAGCCCATCATGAACTGTCCAGGTGCAATTCAAGCTGGTGGAGAAATGAAATCACGAGGGTTGAAAGCCAGAGGCGAGACTACAGGAGAGAAACCACAGTGATATTTGGAAAACGCATCACAAATGATGCATGGAAGGAGGGAAAAGCACTGCTTTTAAATTAAAATGTCATTTTGAGGGCTTTGTCTTTCCCTAAACCCCCCTTCAATAGTGGTACACACCTCTACCACACCTTCAACTGCTCCCACCTTTCATACATGCAGCATTATTCCAAGTTTAGCTCCCAGTGTGAAATGCATCTCATGCTCCCTATACTTCCCAGGATCTCAGTGTCTGTACCTACTGCACTACAAAACAAACCTGACAGCCACCATGGCAGCTCTTTTTGTCACAGACAGGCAGCAAAGCTTCTCAGGGGCTTTGCCACATCCACTATCAGCTCTCATCAGGTGGAGAACTGAAAATCAGCAAGTGATTGTTCTATCAAATGAGTCAAAGATGTTCTTCTGAAGGGTTCTTCTGATTCTCAGTCAAGTCCTCACAGGAAATGGGAGATGAAAATACTGCCCCACAGCACTCCGACTTTGGAACATGCAAACCTTTTATCAGACTTACTCACATTAAAATAAAAATGGCATCCCAGGCACCTTGAGTCACTCTTGGAGCTAGAAAAGGGTTCTAAGCATCAAACAGACAACACAGCTTTTCTGCTTGGTCATGGAAGTTCTGGATAGTTATTTAAAATCATCCCATGTGTTCTGTTTGCAGACCTCAGGTGACTGATGCCCTCCCTCCACCAGTGTCCTGAGCTGGTGGGAACAGCAGAGCTGAAGATAAAACTGTTCCTGTGCAATGTCCCAGCATTTGGTCAATGAAAGTGTTACTCTAATGGAGGCAAGGGGCAAAACAATTTTGGGATTGGGTTTTGGCTTGGGGTTTTCTGTATTTCTTTAGCTTGTCTTTATTTTAGAGGTGCAGACTTTGAATGATAAAAAACGTTATTCACCACCAAAGAAACTTCACTGACTTCAATATTTCATACAATGACTATTCTGTATGTTAATGTAAAATACATGAATGAGCAACTCTACCAAAACCATACAATAGATCCAGGCAAATTTGGTTCAAATGTCTTTAGGTACAGTGTGATTTAGATGTTGATCTGCACTTTGTCTTTGGTGTAGTTAGTGGCTTAAGATGTGCTGATGCATCTGTTTTATCCTAAGGCCATCTACTACAGATTTTGAGCAGGAAAAAAAGATATATGTTAGGGTCTTTCAGACAAGAAACATTTTGTTCCCTAGAGGTTTTCAGATTCAAAGTACATAATGAAACAGGGATTTAAGATTTTACATGCTGGAATCAAAGCTATGTATTTCAAAGGACTCTGGGTGATGTCCAGCCTTCATTTGCCTGCACACTGCTCATATCCCAGGAGATGGGACTTTTGTTCTTCTGAAATTGTTTGGGTTATAAGAAATGCAGTAGTTCAAAAGGCACAGTAATAGCTTTCTCTCAGTCATATTATACATATATTTTCTAAATATTCCCTTTTATTTCTAAAAAATTGGTCTGGATTTGTAGCAGAACTTGACTATCAAAGAATATAATACAATTATGACCAGCTTATCTTCAAACTCCTTCACGGTCTGTATTTACCAGCTCTTCATAAACTACAGTTATTGCCAGTTCCTTTAATAATTTGGCTTTCTGACTTTAGGAGATTATCTGGGCCAGAAGAATCCTCAGATAACAACTCTGATACTACAGACCTTTACAGCTGTATTCAATATAAGCGAATGTTTTCTCCCAGAGATCAGTTCAGGGATCCAATAACACTTTTGGACAGTTTAAGGCTATGCAATAAACACCCCATAAAAACTGATTCAAAACCAAATCATCTTATAAAATCTGAGAAAACATAAATCATGTTTGAAAAACAGGGGGGTTATTATGGAAAACCACATCTTTTCCTATATCTGAAAGCAGGAGTCAAGAACTTACAAAATGCTGCTTTTCCAGCATTCCCAGGAGCGATCCCTCTCTGCTGTCCCTGCTGCTGACAGGAGATCTGTCCCTGCAGAGTCCCAGGAAATGGGATTTCTGTGCCCTGCTTTAGGAACAGCAGTGCCTCCAAGCCTCCAGCACCACGGCAGAGGCTCCTCCTGGGGGATGAGCAAAACCACAAAGCAAAGAACTTGATTTAGCCAAAAATACAAGTTGCTCACTTGTGCCAGTAAATGAAGGGTTTAGTAAGCAGAGACACCAACAGGTATTTGCTTTTAGGCAGCACTTTGAAATGAAACTGGCTCTGGGAAGGAGGAGTCCATCAGTCTCCCTCAGTGGTTAGGAAGAGTTCCACTATCCCAGCCCTGTGGAGAATCTGTTTCAACTCACTTATAACCCTTCGACATCTTCCCAAAAAGCAGAAGGATCATGCCAGAGTCCAAATTCTATTTCCACTGTAGCCATTATGAAATAACAAATATTTCTCCCAATTTCCTTCCTGCACCACTTGCCACTGGTACTGCTGAGCTTTAATTCCTCAACTTTCTAATGAACACGGCCCCATTCTTTCCTTAATATATGCAAATGTACTACAAGAATTTTCAAAGCACTGAACAAAACTTGATATCAATTTCTAATTAGAAATCTCTGCGGCAGCTCTGGAAATCTCAGCCTCCTCTCTGTGATTTTGTTAAAAAAAATCCATGTAAGTGGTCATAGAAATGTGTATTGTATGAATGTGTTTTTTTAATTTATTCATGAAGAAATATTTTTAAAGGCTGCTCAGTGACAGAGGATTTAACACAGTGTTATGCAATAACTGGTTCAACAGCTTCCCCCACCATGTACTTTTCTCTGCATGTAAATTTTTTGAAGTTATTTCTAAGGCAATAACTCGATATCAAAAGTTTAATTTCAGAGTGTGACAGATGACAAATACCTTCTCCCTATTTAAGTGCTCCCCCCACAGCACTATTCTAGTCGGTGCAGAATATAAATGACCGACTGAAGGCAAAAAAAAAAAAAAAAAAAGCCAAAAGCATTTCTCAAGGTTTTTCATTAAAATCCACGTTTAAGAGAGAATTAATGAGGGGGAAAGAAGTTACCCTCCCTGAATGATGCTGATCAAAGTACATTTCTTCAGAAGCTTCCAAGATTTGCTGAGCAATACATCACTCACGTCCCCTCCCAAGGAAAAAACAAATTATCTATTGAAAATTTGAGTTAGCTACAGTTCACTGTAAATACATTTATGACACTGCAACAAAGGAATCTTACTGTGTGCACAGGAAGGAAAATTCCTGCAGCATTTTTCTTGTAAAAAGGGCTGCACTGAGTTTAACACCACGGCTTAGTGTGTGCTTAGGTGCTGAACTTGGCCACACCTCAAAAGCTTGCAGAGCTGCAAGGCTTCGTGTAAAAAAGATGAATCAGCCTTAAATTAACCCCACAGTGGTAGTGAGGCTGTTAACCTTTTCAGAAATGCAGAGAGAGAGGTTTCAGCTCTTTCTCTGCTCTCTGTTCCAGCCCAAGCCCACGCGGCCATCCGCGATTCCGGCTGCACGGGCTGTGCCATCAGGGAGTTGTGCTGGTACTTTTTCAGGTGTTAAAAAACAACAGGAATTTTCTTCCTTTGTGCTTCTTTCTTCTCCTTCACCACTGGGAACATTCTCAGGTGATGCACACAGGAAAATAACTTCATTCAAGAGAAAATCTCCCTGCAGCACCAGAGACAGCTGTGCGTTCGCTTTGAGTCAAGCCCAAAAGGAAACAGGGCTCTGGCTGTGCCCCCACCTCATTTTGCAGGGCAGCAGAGCATGAATCCTGCAGTGGAAAGGTCACATCCATGGGCAAGGCCTGCCAAGGGCTGACCTGCAGCTCAGCTGAACACCCTCTCACAGGAGAAGGGCTATAAAAATACAGATTACAGCAGTTTGCCAGGCAGGAAGATCCCTACCACAACCATGAGCACCTCACTGGGAATTCAGAGAATGAGCAGCATACTCAGCATTTCCCACAAAGCTTTAACGTTTCTGCTTTTTATTTTATCCATATCCCTTCCTTCAAGGTGGGTACAAGTGCACCCAAACAGCCTGGGTCTGAGAAGAGGTGTAACACCTCCCTGGTCATACAGCTGTGGTTAAACTGATTTTCTCACATAGTTTTATGTGCATATTCATTCATTTCCTCTATTAAGGTCTTCCAAAGCATCAGCAAAGTATGGTGACAATACTGCCAGGCAAGGTGATTTATGCAAAGATGCTTTCCAACATTTTCCCAAACTAAGTTCAATGTAGTTGTGATAGCTGGTTTCCTCATCACTTAGAGTAAGCACACCCATTAATTAGTCATTACATATTGTTATCAATTACACATATTACAACTTGAACTATTGCAAGGTATCTTGCCAGGATAGTCCAGTTAGTTCCACAAGTTAAAAAAAAAAAAAAAGAGGTTAATTTAAATTTTCTCTGATTAAATAACATACTGAAATTATTTCCATGGCACATCCAGAAGTGGTTCAAGGTGATTTCTTTTGATTCAAAAGTGATGAGGACATTTTTTCAGTTCAAATATAATGAGATGCCAGTGAAAAAACCTCCTGGTGGTTGACAGGTGCCTCCATTCCTGAACTATTCCTTTTACCTTCAGTGAATGGACTTGTGAAAAAAAATGCTTACAAGAGCTGTTTGGAAAAATATTGGTTTGTTACTGGGATTTTAAGTTGTGTCGAACTATTTCCTGCAAGATTGTCCTAAAAGAATTCCCTGGGGCACACCACCAAACCCTCCCTTTACAGAGCAGGTGATTACAACCTGTCTAAAGGCAGAGCAGGGCTCTTCCAGCCCAGTGGGAAGTATTTTAAACCATTCCTCAGCTCTGGAGCCTTCTCCTGTCTCCTGCACAGCTTTGCCCCCACACCACTGTCACAAAAAGGCAGCACTGACAGCTCTTCAGGCCCCAGCAGGAAGCCACCCACACCCAGCTCCAGGAAAGCTGTGCCTGGATGGGTATCTCAAGATACCCATCAGGCACCACTATTTTCACAACCATTAGGATGTATTTCAGTTTAAATTTCCTCTGACAAGGGGTTTTTACTTCTGTAAAATGTCTCAGTTTAAAAGAAAAGTTCCCTTATTATAGATAAGGCAAAAAATACCACACACACACACACAAAAACCCCAAAACCACAAACAGAAAAGCTCAGAACTGCTCAAGTTGTTTAAGAGAAAACCATAAGTACAAATTTCCATGGCAAAAAAAACCAAAATTTGTAATATTTTCAGTCTTAGCAGACTTTCATAATCAGCCACCACTATTTTCACAACCATTAAAAGACATTGAGCTTAAATTTCCTCTGACAAGGTTTTTTTTTTTACCTCTGTAAAATGTCTTGGTTCAAAAAAAAAAGTTGCCTTACTATGGATTAGAGAGTCTTGGTTTTACTGATTGTCTTTCTGAACAGAGGAAAAAACACTAATATTCCTTGCTATGAATTAGAGATCTTGGGGTTTAGTGAATGCCATTCTGTGCAGAGAAAACTCTAGTTTAGGGTATATAGCAGCATAAGCCACTGTTCGAGATAATTTCCAACCACGTGAACAAGTGCTTGAGGAAATGCAGGAATAAAATGATCCTGTTTTAAATGTTCTAACTCTGTAATATATTTGTCTTCTTGTTCTGATAAAGTATGCATGTTGACAAGAGAAAAATGGAAGAGAGATCCAAGGGAATAAAACCCCTGCCATCAACCATAGAAAATGTAACATGATTTCTGTTGTACCAGAGATTAGAGATATTAAATGCAAATACATGCAAAAATGCTACTCATGAAGTGATTTGGAGGCCTTGAATAGCCTTTTTTGGTAAAATGTGTCATTCACAGAATAAATGCAGATATATCACATTGTGAGATGTGATATAAAGAATTGTGACATATTACATTTTTGAGGGATTTTTGGCCCTCATTTGAGACCATCAAGATCCAGATCCTCAGAGGCTTCAGCATTCACAGAATCTCAGAAAGGCCTGCACAGGGTGCTCAGAGAAATTTATCAGTGATGATTGAATGATGAAAATGCTTGAAGATTACTGCAAATTCCACTTGATGGCAAATATTTAACTTTACACAAGCACCCACATGACAAATTAAAGAAGCTGCAAACCAACATAAAATTTCATTATTAGCCTTCACAACATGGAGAAATGAGACAACAAATACAAGCTGGCAAACCATCAGAACTATTTTTCAGCAACTGCAGGCAAAGGTAGAAATGCATCAGGCTTGCAGCAAGTGAAATAAACTGGAACCAAGAATTGTCACCAGAACTCAGCCTAGAACCCCTGCAAAAGCTGCTTATGTTGGTATGACTGGGCATCAGCCATTATTTATAAGTAATGGTATCATTATTGTCCCAGGTTTCCCCACATGGATCCCTCCAGACAACAATTTGCCCACCGCTGTCACCATTCCTTCAGTTAATGAGCCCTGGGAAAAGCCCCATCCCAGGTACCTCTAATCCCTGGAATGTGCAACACAAGCAAGGTTTGGTTATGTTTTGCAGTCTGGCTTGACTTACTGCCTGAACTGAAGATGACTCCTCAGACTCCTGCAGCACTCTCAGAAAGGCCATTTCTGCAGCCTCTAACAGGGCTGCAGAGACCCCAAAGAGCTGCTTTTCAGGCAGCTGTGACACCACTGCAATCCACAGCTGAAAAGCAAGGCACAGCTTCACTTCCACCAAAAGTCATTTACTCCTCTGAAACTCCTCTATCATTTCCATCTGGGAGCTGGGAAATACCTCTATGCCTCATCCTGGGCTGGGACCAGTCTCACAAAATAAAAGCTGCCCAAGGGCAGGATGCTGCTGGTGGCTTCTGCTCCCACAGCCAGGCCAAACAGCAGCACCCAATAGCCATGATCTGTCCTCAGAGAACAAGTCCAGATAACAGCAGGATGGAATCACAGACAGGGTTGGGTTGGAAAGGACCTTAAAAATCACCAAGTTCCAACAAGTCCCACCCCCTGCCCTGGGCAGGGACATTTTCTATTGTTCCAGGGTGCTCCAAACCCTGTCCAACCTGGCCTTGGGCACTTCCAGGGGTCCAGGGGCAGCCACAGCTGCTCTGGGAACCTGTGCCAGGACCTGCCCACCCTCACTGGGAAGAATTCTAACTCCCAGTATCCCCTCCATCCCTGTCCTCTGGCAGTGGGAAGCCATTCCCTGTGTCCTGTGCCTCCAACCCTTGTAAAAAGTCTCTCTCCATCTTCCTTGTGGGCTACTTTGGGCACTGGAAGAGTCCAATTAGGGTCTCCTGGCAGCTTTTCTGTTTAGTTTTGGGGTACAACTTTAAAAGAAAAACCCACAACCACAAACAGAAAAGCACAAAACTGCTCAAGTTGTTTAAGGGAAAACCATAAGTACAAATTGCCATGGCAAAAAGCAACAAAATGTTTAATATTTTCAATCTTAGCAGACTTTCATAATTACTTGTTCCCTTAGCAGTAAATCTCACTCCCAAACAGAACCTCCTATATTGTGTTAAGTGCCAAGGGCTCCAAAGAACATATTCCCCTAAATATTTCTCATATGAATAGCACATTATATTTACTATTTGGTACATTTATAGTGGCACACTAAATATATGCGTCTGAGAAAGGCTGGATTTATTTCCAACATATAAAAGGCCATAAAGTTTTCCATCCACAGGGGACCAAACTAATCATAGTCCATTCAACCACTGGACTCATAACATTTCTGTCAGACAGTTTGATTGTTTCCCACTGAGGACACATGACTCTTGCCTCCAGATAAATCTCCAACATGAGTTTAAGGAGTAAAAGGGTTAACAAGGGGACCCAGGTATTCTGACACAAAGGCATATTTTTATCAGTCTTATTTCCACAGGCCAAAAAGAATATATCAAATTTCCCACCAGAGTCACACACAACAGAATGCCCCACATTTCAAAGCAAGGATGCATTAACTTCATTTAAAATTTCTCTATTCCCATTTTAGGTACTTACATGTTTAGCCTAATAGTGGACATTTTCTCGTGCTATACTGCACTCTCACTTCTTACTCTCACTGCTTGAGATTGAGCTTCACTCATAAATGGACAAAATAGCCAATTCTTGGATGAGCAGGGGAGAAGGTGATTGTTTGGGGTTTTTAAGTAAGTCCATTTTCAGCTGTCTCAAAATGACCATTTCAAATCAGTAACAAGCTTTAAAGCAGGTTTGGTCTTCATCTTTTCATTTACTTGCTTTCATTCACTTAAACTAGTAAAATAAAAAGCTTTCAGGGACTTCCAGAGTGACCCATACTCATTGCTGCCAAATGGAAAATGTGGATTTTATTGTAGTATCCTATAAACAGGATCCTGTCACAGAGGAATACTCTGTGTGAAGCAGACATTTTGCCTTAGAAGTGAAAAAAGGATTCCTCCTTTTATTCTTTTTTCTTAAATGAAATCTGCTTCCTTACAGTCCACATATCTAATTTGTGTGATGTAATAATAAAAGTTGCCTTCTCAGAGAGCAAGTTTATAGTCAAAATAAACTGTTCTGGAGCATATGAAGATTCTTTTTATCTCTCATTACAATCTGTTGTGTTTTTAGAACCTAATTAAATATAATATAACCAAACCCAGCCCCCAGATTTTCACCCCCAGTGGAACACGAGCTGTGACAAGGGACACAAAAGCTCTCGAGTGGCAGCACAGCTTCCTCAACACCTGATATTTGTGACAGGAACTGTTCACTGAGAGAGTGTAGAAATGAATATTATGACTTTTCTAGACATGGAGATTTGGGACGAGAAACCAACAGGACCCAGAGAATTGTTGGGAAACACTCCCAAGGTTGTTGAATCCATCTGTTAATGCAGGTGCCTGTTAATGTTGCACACCGAGCCGTGTCCCCAAATGCCACATCCACACGGCTTGATGGAATGATGGATGATCCAACCACAGCCCTGGGCAGCCTGTTCCAGTGCCTGGCCACCTTTTCAGTGCAGAAATCTTTCCTGATATCCAACAGAAACCTCCCCTGGTGCAACGTGGGGCCGTTTCCCCTTGTTCCATCGCTTGTTATGTGGGAGAAGAGACCGACCCCCACCTGGCTGCAGCCTCGTGGCAGGGAGCTGTGGAAGGAAACCATCATTTATCGTGGCAAGACTTTAACACAGCACTCGAAGACAAAGCAGGGATTCTCAGAGCAGCAAACTGTTCTCCAAGCCACTAATTTCTAATTCTTTAGGACACAGATCAATACTCTTCAGCTTTACGAGCCGATTCGCTCGAGTTACTGTTCCTGCTGCACCTTTAGTGCACAGCAGAGAGGTTTAAATCAAACCCAGGGAACAAAGGAGGGCTGATGTGCCCGTGGGGAGGTCTGGATGAGATGCAGGCTCTGCTGAGTGCCTGCAGCCCCCTGCTCAGGAGTGCTCAGCACCACAATGGAGCAATCAGCAATACACAGCACTGCCACCAACAGCGGCTGCCACACCATCAGCAGGTGACTCACCTTGCCACCCACTGCTGCACAAGGGAATTTGTTAGGCAGCGAAGGAGACAAAGGAAAGAGGAGAGCGCCTGAAATCTCAGAATTCCTTTTGGAATGCCAACTTTTGCATGTATCACTGCCCTCGCACACAGAGGGACACAAAGCCTGGGTGGTTTGCGCACAGCCCAAAGACAAAGTAGTAGCATGAGCTCCTGGCAAAAGTTGCTGAACAGGGAAAGGGAAATGGCAAAATTAAACATTATCTTAGATAATCTGGGCTGAATATTGTTAAAATCTTCTTTCAGCTTTACAATCACTTGCCCTTTATTTTGTTGTTTTTGTTGTTGTTTTCATTTCAATGGCAGCTTGCAAACCTCACTGAATTGCAATAAAAAACATAGTGCTTCATGAACATAAACTATTAAAAAAGCTACCATTTATTACTCCAGTGAAACAAGAAATGGAAACTCTAATGTATCCCATCTGTCTCAATGGTAATGAGCCCATGCAAAACTCATTGCAGGGTCAGAATCCAATATTTCCCTTTGGATCATTCAGTGCAAAGTTCATGTCAGCTCTCGTTCCAACAGCAGAAAGAGGCAATATGAGCAGCAGCTCCCAAGATTTTGTTATGCTAATCAGATATTTCTCAGGGTTTGAAGCTTTTCTGTGTACAATCTGATTTCACACAATGAGAATTTGGCAGCTCTTGTTTCTCAGAACGCTGCTCCACCTGCCTGGAGAGTTTTTCCCAAGGCACACGGGCTTGACTCACCCTGCAGTGGGAACATTGTGGCAGTCAAGACTTGTATTGACTTCAAAACTCGAAATACATAGCTTTTGCAGAACATTTTATGTCTTTATAAAGCTTTTTTGAACCTTAATGTACATTTAAACATATAGTTTACTAACACTAGTTGGAAGCTTTTTTGAATTAAAAATAGTCATTTTTGAGTTCTGAAGATTTGATTGCCAAAGCTGAATGATCAGGACACAGTAACTACCTACGTGCTTATCTTAACAACACTGATCCAAGCAGCTCCATTTAAACTAAACAAAAAAAAAAAAAAAAAAA
>QUSF01000081.1:1439986-1470698 GCA_003676055.1 Chloebia gouldiae
AAAAAAAAAAAAAAAAAAAAAAAAAGAAGGAAGAAAGAAAAAGAAGTAGACAATGTTCAACATCTTCCTTTAAAAAAAAAAACAAACAACAACAAAAGGCAACAAAACCTTCACATATTTTCCTACACTACTTGACTATAAACTGATTTTGAAACTAAGCTCCAACAGGCAAGTTTACAGAGCCTGAAAGCAAACTGAGTATTATTTGTTTTCCTTTGCAGTGCTGCAGAACCAGCAGCCAGAGCAGAGCTAAGCTTTGGCTCAGGTTTCATTGATCCTGGAAAACCAAGTTCTGCCAAAACTGTTCAAACAGCCCTGCAGGCTTAAGGCTGCACAAGCAAGGGAGGTTCATCCATATTCAGCACAGCTGAAGGGTTCTGGTGCTGGGAGCCCAGAGCAAACCTTCACAGATGCTTTCATGGCCCACACCTCTTGTGATGACACCACCCACACTGGGCTTGCATGATAAGCACCAGCATATCAATGTGTGATCAATTCATTTATGAGTATTTAATATGCTAAGGAAAGGTCTAACTCCCTCACTGAGATTAAGAGACTTTTTATCACTAGTGGCAGCTACAGGTACATCTGTGGTCCTGCAGCTCAAACATAACATTTTAAGCCCATAGGCACAAACAACTACCAAAGCTGCTCACAGAAGGATGATTTATCTTTTCACACTCGCTTCCCACTAATTTTGTTACTAGCATACCAGTGATTACTATTTCTAAATGCCTTCCCTACCTTCTTCAATTTTAATTATACTGTGTCAGCACCTAAAAATGTACAAACCATGCAGAAGACAAAGAAGATGCATTTCCTACAGGGGCTACAGAGTTTTCAAAAGAAGGAATACAAGAGCAAGGCCCCAGTAGGCAGAAGTCACCAGCTTTGCATAGGGAGTCCCAGGTAGGGATAAAAATAAACTTGAAGTTTCGAAGGGCTGAAATAGAGGGCAAAAAGAGAACTGCAAAAGATTTTTCCTGACTTTTACTTGCTGTTCTTCTGAGACTCATTTCTTCCTAAGAAATGGCCAAAGAAAAGGTTTGTCACACCAAATAATACAAAAACAAGGCTCCCAGTCAACCTTCAAAAGCTTTTACTGTCCTGTACCCTCCAGCACTTCTGCCACATCTGTATTACTCCCCAGGGCCCATTCCAATAACAATACATCAGACTTTACAAAGGAAGCAACTTTTCCTTGCAGACCACTTTCCTGAGGAGAAACACATCAGTTAGGGATTTATCCCACATCCAGCTCTGCCTCCAACCACCTTCTCCACTGCCAAAGGAGCAGGAGACATGTGCAGGTCCATGTGATCTGCAGTGGTTTATAAATCAATGCAGAACAATCCCCCTGTGAGGATTTCTTTATGAGGGGGACATGAAATAATGTCTGAGAAGGATTCTGGTGGATCAATAATGATTTGTCTTTAAAAGTAAGCTGAGGTCAGAGAGCCAGAGCCACGAGGAAGATGGAATGACATGATTCAACTTTCTCAGCTGTGGTTAAGTTCATGAAAAGCTTCTCAATCAGGCTCTCACCTGCTTCCCACCTCCAGAAAACTGTGACAAGCCAAGGACTCTGACAGGGCCTTTCTGGGAGCCTGTTTTCCCTCTGCCTGTTAAATAAGTTGCCTTCCAGTTCTCTGCTATTAAGAACTCATTCCCCTTCTCGTGTGAGAGGGAATTACCTAATTCATCACAGCTCAGCCTTACTCTCATAATAGCCCCTACAGTCAGGGCACGTGTCTGTAACACTGTCCCAGCACATTAACCCTTCTCCTCCCAACCCTCATGATCTCAAGGGAAAAGTCACTAAAGCTGTGGAAAGAAAGAGCTGGAGGCTGGATCCAAAAGGGAACTAAAATCCCACTGGGCAAGGCACAACACCTGTGCCAGGTTCAGCCCAAGTCCTGTTTTAAGGACACAGACTCCCTGTGGACATGAATCAGGATTCTTCAAGAGACAAGATCCACCAGAAAAATACAAATATCTTTATCTGGAGTCCCTTCTCAGATCTTAGGAACTTCCTAGGAAGAGGCACTTCTTTTTGTAAGGGTTTGTAAAACCTTCCACACCCAAGGGAACGTTCCTCAGACTGATTTATCATATAAAAGGAGCAAGGCCTCAACTATTGCCTTCAGCCCCTGCTATTGCAGCTCCCACAGCTTTGTTCAGCGCTTTGTTAACTTCCATTTATCTGGAAGATAAATGGCATTGTTTGTACTGAAGCAAGGCTGATACATGAAAGACAGTGCAGAGAACTCCTGCAATAATGTTTTTAGTGCCATCCACCTGATGGAGGGTTTTACCTGTATTTCACAAATCAAAACCAAAACTGGTTCTTCTGCTTCCCTCTACTTTACATTCTTCCATGTCTCACTAAGGAGACTTTTTACCAAAGAGATTTCTGATGGACATCTGCAGATCACAAACCAACATTTATAGGCAAAGTGAAATTTAGTGCTTTGCCCACCAGTGACATTCAGTACTTACAGTGCTCATTATTTATTTATAAAAGATTCCTGAGTAAAGAGGGTAAATATTTTGGTCTAAGCCATTTAACATTTTAAAATTCTGCTGGTATGGTGACTTGTTGGCTGTGTTACTTACACACTAATTGAGGACACATCAATTACTTAAGAGATTATACCAAAAATATCTTGCTGGGAGACTTTCTGTCATCTAATGAAGAAGAAAACCTTTTTTTTTTTTTTTTAAAGCACCACAATCACCTTTTAAAATACAAAACACACCCCTGTCTCATTAGGAGTGTACTATACATTGACAATTGCAAAACCAGGTGCCAGTTTCTCACCTTAGGTCTTACAACAAGGAAAATTTAAGTTTTTCTCAAAGCCTGGAGATAATTTGGGAAATGTTTTACACTAACATGATTTTTTTGAAGGGTTTTAGCAGCTAAGATTTTAATAAAGTATCAATTAAACTTTTCTCTATCACATGTTAAAGTATGCAGAACCCAGCTCCTGGTCTGACTTCACAAACATCCCAACAGGACAGGCTCTAGAAATGAAGCTTGCTGGCTTAGAAAAAGTGCATTTCCCCTGCAGGGTTTTAACAGTGACATACACAGGAAGTCAAAGGCTTTTGCTGGAGGGTTTTACTCCACAACAAATCAAAGCAAGCAGGCCCCAGTTCTCATCTCCCTCAGGACCCTGCAAATGCAGCTCCATTAATTCAACACACTTGAGCTCAGAAAAGGAGAATTTTGTATAAGTATTAATTATGCAAATTAAATAAGTATATGCTTTTAAATATATTTAATGTATGGAAATGACCCACAGTTATATCTTCAGTTGAATTATTGTCTAATAATAGAGAGCTGCTGTTGCTGCAGAGCACCATGCTGCAGGTACAGCCTGTGGGGTGACATCTTCATTATTGTGGCCAACACTTTCAATGAAGGGAAAAGAGAAAGAAAGGGGAGAGGAGCAAGAACAGTTTCCTTTGCTAGTTTGCCATCAAACCTGAGATAAAATGAGCTGAAATCTGTGTGTTATTGACCCACACTTGCACAAGTAGCTGTGATAAATACAGATATAAATATTCCCTAGGCATCATCCTGGAGCACATTCCTGGGTTTAGGTGTCTGATTCATACATTTGACCTGCAACTTCAATCCCACCAAGGTGAATCTGCTGCAGCTCTGATGGTTCTCTGGCAAAACCCTACTTTGGAGAAAGAGAAGAAAGAAAGGAGAAGAAAGGAGAAAGGGGCTGGTGGAATGGAGAAAGAAAAGGACTGAACAGTTGAACATTTTTTATGAGAGAAATAAGACCATAAATGTCTTGTTTTGTTGAGAATTCAGCTAAAGGCACTGGAAATGGCTTTATTATCCAATGACTTGTATTTTCCAGTCTCAAGCCAGACCTGGGCAGAACAAAATCTATGATGAGAGAACATAATTGAACTCGAGAAATATATGATTGAGTAAATAATTGATGTTTTTGCCTCAAACCCTTTAATGGCACTGAAATAATTTTAAAATTAAAACCAAAACAAGCTACTTTTAGTGATTCAAACTAGAAACCCTTTCCAGAACACATAAATTGATTAACCCATCATATTGCTATTAAAAAAAGCCATAATGGAACACAAAAAAAAAAAATCTGGTTTAAAAGTTTGTTTTTAAATTACTAATGGGATTGCTCCTTTTATTTACCTCTAACTTTCAGGAATGGGTTAATTATAAAACAAAAATATGCAAGCATATATAGAGAAACATCTGCTTGGGATGACTTCATTACTACCACCCTGTGCTGGCTCTATAAAGCTGTGCCACAAGTGTCACGTTTTTGGCATTTCTTGCCATGCCAAGCACACTGTTCAGCAGGATTGCATGAACATTTCCTCGCCTTGCTGACAAACTCTCTGCTACCAGGATGCCACACTTGGTGGGTGGAAAGCAATTTTTTTTCCTTCACACTCTTGTGGTGATAAAGGCCAAAATGAAATTTTTGAAAATTCCCCTTCTGTTTCTCCAGCACCATCATTCCTGAACTTCATGGTCCAATTATCCTGCCAGAACCCTTTCTCTTCCAAGTTTGACAGCAGCTTCCTTTCCATGGGCAGCATCCCTCTCACTGCAGCAACTGTCACACAGCTCCAAGGCCCAGGGAAGTTTGATCAGCCAAAATAATTTGACAGGAAGAAGAAATACCTCATTTGTTGGATGAAGATGTGCTGTGCTGAACATCACAAAGCCTTAGATGATCTTCTCCATCAAAAAGCACAATCTGGGGGAGAACAGTTTCTCATCCATGAATAAGAAGATAACTCATTGCTGTAACCTGTTTCATGTTTTTCAAACAGTGCTTTATGCTGAAATAAATGAGTGTACTTTCTCAAACATTAATGCTTCCTCTCTTCCAAAATTCAGAGAAAATGTAGTGAAGAAAAAAAAAAACACCTTACTTTACTCAGGGGGAGAAAAAAGAGCCCAGTGCCTTAAAGCAGATCTGAATTCTTGCTGATTATAAATGTCACAATACCTTGGCTGTTACACAACTGCTAGGAAGATGAAATGGCAATGCTGTGGGATTACTCACATGGAACAAGCAATCCCCTACTCTCTGAGGGAAAATATTAAACTTAGTTGTAAGCTAAATAAAAATGCATTTTGAAGCAATTGTGCATTGATAAAACAGCAGGAGTGAAGAGAGACTGTTGGAGGTATTTGTGTGGATTTCACTCTGTTCAGATTTGCTTTTCCATCAGTTAGGTTTCCAAATGGCCCCAAGAAACACGAGACCTTTGTCATTCACATGGACCATCCGGACAGCTTGTGGGAGAAGGAATGCCAGGCAGTAAATGGCTTTGGCAAAGGAACCTCCTGAGCAGGACAGTCACAGCAAAGGAGCAGGGGGAGGTGAACTTGGAGCCTTCCATCATTTTTCCCAGTGCCTGGGAAAAGCCTTTGCTTTGTCTCTGACATGGATTGCTAAATCATTGCACCCCCACACAGAATAAAACTGGTGTTCCCTGTCTTCTCCAAGCCATGGGGTTTAAGGTTCACCTGAGCTGAATTATTCCAGGCAGCTTTGGCTCCAGTGGCCCCGGCCCCTCTCCAGCTGTGTGACAGTTTGGATAATTGACTTTCAAAGCAGAATGAAACAGCACAGTAACGTAAGCCAAATCTCTCAGTAGCCAAAAAATCAGCTACTAAACTGCTGTCAGCATACAGCAATAACCACCCCAGCTGTGCCCTGACACCAAGCTGTTGGGCTGGCCAAGAATTTTTCAGTTTGAATTTTGCCATGACGACAACCCCTGTACGGAGCAACAAATGACAGACAGGCCCTTCTGACCCCACTCATTTTTTAGTTTCAGTGAGGCAAGGTAAAAAGTTGGGCAGAGACTTTCACACACACACATAACTCATCCTTGTTCCAAACGAGCTGCAAGGGTCTGCACGAGCAGGAGCCAAAGTGGGGCTGCAAGGGAAGTGGTGGAGCATGAGCCAGACCTGGGACAATCCAGAGAACTACCCAGGGGTTGCCTTCAATGTCTGCACATGGCTGTAAATGTTTGGTGAGGTCACAGAAAAAGTGGTGTAGGACAGCACAAAACTACAGTGGAAACAAATTTGGGTTTTTTTGCTTTCATCCTTAAGTGTCTGACAGAAGGCTCCTTCAGAAGAGCAAAGCTGCATCCACCCTCCTCAGCACCAACAACAAATTCCAATTTGAACTTCTGCTGAAGGTTATTTTGCCAGAAAAAGCAATGGGCTTGCCTTGTTTATTTTGCTTTTGTTTGGTTTGGGGTTTAAGTCAATGTGGTCTGCAAATAGTACAGCAAAGAAATTAAATAGTTCTAAAGGAAAAGGAAAGCTCTTAAAAAAGCCAATAGCATTCAACGCTCTGACTTTACCTCAAGGTTCCTTGAGATGAGTCTGTGAAATAACAGGGCACGAGGGCTGAGGCTGACAGATAGATCCACCTTGAAGTATTATTAAACTCCAAAGAGCTGCCTCAACAAAGACATTTTCTAAATGAGTACAACCGTTCCACTGATGTGGGCTATCAGATCATATAGAAAGCGTTACACACTTCAAAGAGAAAAGCCCTTCATGTTTCTTCTTCTTATTATAATAATAATTATTGCTTTTCTTATAAGACGTTTGGAAGCTACAGGTATCTGTGAAATTTCAAACCTGCCTGCTAATACAGAGGAGCTCGACACCAGAGAGGTAAAAGCAGTTCTAAGAGAGAGGTCCTGGAGAAACCAGCTGTTTTATGAGAGCCCTTCAAAGATTTTTCATCTCTGCTGGTTTCTTTTAAAACATCAATGTTGCATCTCTAGTACAGATGTATAGCATATTTCAGTTTTAAAGGTGGAAATGAAAACTGATGGAAATTGATTTTAAACTGTTTTCAAGCTGACTTAACTGAAGTCACCAAGGATTTTGAACAAGAGCAATGAAAAAAGGAACCCAAACAAAAGCAACAAAAAGGTGATTCACCAGGAAAGCTATTTCCTAATCAAGCACCACTGAAATATGTTCAGGAAACTCACATTAATTTTTCGTACATCAGACTCCACTCTTTTTCAAAATGCATAACCAAGTCTAATATTCCAACACTTCCATGATCACTGTGAAGAAGCTGGTAAAGTCTAATTTGCTAAAATAAAATTGAAAGAAACAGTCACAAACAATTATAACTTCTGGAACATGTAATAATGCAGGAAAGTAACAGGCTGACAACATTACAGAATTTAGAGAAAGCAATTAAATCCTAAATATTAAACTCTCTTTACCTCTACTTATCTTGGGATGCTTTGCAATTTCTGTTCAACAATATCAACAATAACTACACTCAAGATAAAGGTTCATTATCTGAGTTCTACAGTCAGGCACCTGTATTTGGTACCTGTCTTGTAACATGTTCCTGTGCCTGTTTCCATATGCAAAAACCTGAAAGAAACAAGGCTGTACAATATTTTCACATAAATGAACCTCTACACCTGGTAAAAATATTACTTCAAGTGCTAAAAACCCCTTGGAACTCCTAATGCCTAAAGCAGTGAAAAGTTTAGAAACTTTTAGAAAAAATTGTTCATATAACCATAAAAGATTTCCCAAAACCTCTCAGCTTCTTACTTTACTCCAAGCAGATCACATTCACCCTTGTCTTTCTCTTTATTTAAAAAAGTCCAAACAAAAGCCACTAAAGGAGCACTTTCCAGCTGGGACTTTTCCAGTGACAACAACAAATATTCAGAGCAGTAACACTCACTTTGTTACATTGAGCCTGGTGCAAAATCAAGGTAAATTAGCAGAAGGTGCTGGACACCCTGAGCAGGTGAGTGTTTAGAAAACTTACCCAAAATTTCCAGAAACACATCACTCCAGGATAAAAGTGTGTTTCTGCACAAATACCAATGGGTTCAGGTTCTCTGAACAAAATTTCTGTATGGTAAAATGTCATTGGCAAGGGACATAACTCTAGCCCATATGATTCCGACTTTAGAACCTTTTCATGGAGTTAAACCCCTTGCAAAATAATGAATTCTGAATAAGTGGGACTAATGCTACTTTTATGCACTTCAGTCACACACTCTGCAAGCAATAAGGTGAAATTATTGTGATTCAGGGCCAAGAATGCAGCTGTCACCTGCCCACTGCCTTGTGTCACTGCAAGTGACCCCACAGGTCACTCCTGCTCCAGCCACCCAAAACAAAGCCGTGCATGTGACTGAATAATATTATTAGAGACAAAAAAAATTAACATTACTCAGCTAAGTCAGCTCTGATAGCACAAGTGTTGTCACCCCATCGTCCTCATTTATTAACAAGATTTGCAAAAGAAGGAACTAAAAAATCTTTACAAGAAATTCTGAAAAACAGAAGACTGATATTGCAAATCTTCCCAAAGGAGAGGAAATCAAAATAGTTTTTGAAATATATGACAATCACAACTTGGTTTCTAAGAGTCACCAGTGGCTTCTGGACACTCCTGGCTTTTCAAAAGGATCAAGAACGGCAGGGTGAAAGCAGAGGAGGCTCAGGCTTTGGGAGGATCTGTTGGGAACCAGGGAGCCTGTCCTGACACCAACCCAAGCTCCCAGCTGGGACCACAGCAGTGTCCTGGAGGCTCTGTGTGCCACTGCCAGGCCAAGGTGGGCCAGCAGGAAACCAGCAGTTCCCAAAGGTCTCCTTTATTACCCTTTCAAAAGGATACATTTCCACAAACGCTTGGGACTACAATGAATTTGAGTTCTTCAGCCAAAATTGTTTTGTCACAAGTTTCCACCATTCCTGCCACCAAATTAAAAACCATTAAAAGGATGAATTTGTTGTGCAATTCTGGCCAGCTGGATTCTTCCTCTGCATCTATTGCAGAATTCTTACATGACCTGGAGCCAACAAAATTTTTCACTGATGCTCACGGATCATGTGCTGTGCATTTTGTGTACCCAACCTGAAGCTGCCAAATGAATCTCCCAGCTACAACTGCAAGGTGGGTGTTGGAGCCCAGACCAGAGAAAGTTCTGTCAATACATCTAAACTTCTCAAAGGCCTGACAGCATTGCAAATTAATGCTCTTGACAAGGTGACACTGCTGTGCATAAAATCATTAGATTCTCTTTCTTAGCTAGCTCGTGATTAAAAGAGGGAGAGAAGTGTTCTGTCACTGACCTACTGAGCTCTCAGCACAGAAGTCCTGGTTCCCTGGCTTTGATGTTGCACAACACCCACTCAACAAAGCCACGTCAAAATATGTCCAAAGATGAAAATTACAAACTCACATACCCTCCTCAGACCCTACCAGAGAAAGTGCTACTGCAAATTCCAGTAATTATCTGCTGAAAGAAACAAAGTCATTTCAGAAACAAATGAATTCCTTTCACTAACACCATTGATTAGGATTTTGCAGGAGGAATCGATGCAGGTATGGCTGTACCTGCTGCAGCCATGGAAATAGCTCAGTTACTCACTCCCTCTCCAAAAACTGATTATTTGCCAAGCTAAGAGTGGCAGAGCATTTCCATACTGTGCATTTTACACAAATCAAGCTTCAGAGAAGGTCCTCCAAACAGAGACTGAAAGTGGTCTGTCCCCAGCCTCCTCTCATGCACCATCCAACCAGGAGCATAGGGAAACACACCAAGTAATTATTGGAAGAAAAACTTAATCCACCCCATCCCAAAATATTTACTTCAGTCTCTGACAGCTTTTCCATTAGGGAAGGGATGTCAAGTGGAATATAAACCATTATGGCACACAATAGTTCAGTGGAACAAGGATTTGAAAAGATTAGGCTTGATTCTGGCAAGCATGACGTATGGGAGTAATTAGTTATTATTGGAGTAATTGGTGTCAGTGAGACCCCACCTGGAGCACTGTGTCCAGCTCTGGAGCTCCAAACACAAGCACAGAAGCAGGGCGTGGAGCTCTGGGAGTGGGTCCATGCAAGAGCCACAGAGATGCTCAAGGAGCTGCAGCCCCTCTGGAGCCAGGCTGGGAGAGCTGGGGGTGCTTACCTGGAGAGGAGCAGCTCCAGGGAGAGCTCAGAGCCCCTTGCAGGGCCTGAAGGGGCTCCAGGAGAGCTGGAGAGGGACTGGGGACAGGGATGGATGCACAGGACACAGGGAATGGCTTCCCAGAGGGCAGGGATGGATGGGATGGGAGGGAATTCCTGGTATGAAGGTGCTGAGGCCCTGGCACAGGTGCCCAGAGCAGCTGTGGCTGCCCCTGGATCCCTGAAGTGTCCAAGGACAGGTTGGACATTGGGGTTTGGAGCACCCTGGGACACTGGAAGGTGTCTCTGCACATGGCAGGGCATGGAATGAGATGAATTTTAGGTTCCCTTTCAATCCAAACTACTCTAGGATTTCTAACCTCACCTGGAAGCTGCTGTTGATGCACAAAACTGCAACACATTTCAAAACAAAGATTCTTTCTCTCTTTGTAGGGGTTAAATGGATCTCCCACTTGAAGCAAATATGATTTATTAAAGCATTTAATATTTGGAGTAGCATTTATGCTTTCACCTTCTACATAATATTGACATTCCAATAAGACAACTGAAAGCAACAATAAAGCAGAAATATAACTGCATTTACTTATCTGCACTAACAGAGAAGAAAACTAATGTTGCCATCCCTGACACTCCATAATGTAATTTTTAGTGTATTCTTTTGGTTTTAAATTAATAATAATGCTTCCTTTCAGCAAAATCTCCCCATATAGAAAATAAGATTTTACAGAGTTTTTCAAATACTGAGTCTATTTTCACTCTAAGTTATGTACACTTACAATAATAATAGACAAATTTGCCCATAACAGTAATAATCAAAAATGCATCAATGTGATGTCTGAGATCTCCAGATTCCAAATCCAGCTGGGGATACTGAACAGAGTATTTGGCTCCTCCCTTGGAACAGGACAGTGCATTTTGATGTAACTACATTTCTTTGGAAGTGTCTGAGACTAAAAGACCACAGCCAGTGGCTGAGGATTGTGCTGAAGAGCTCAATCTCTGCTCAAGATTCTGCTCACAAACCAGCAGCTCCTCCCTGATGCTCCATCACACAACTTTTGAAACAAAAGGGTTCCTATCCTTAAAAGACCTCTCAAGTTTTCCTTCTTCCCAAACTAAAGTGGTCTGAAATACCAGGGAAATCAATTTTTTAAAAATAGAAATTTCTCTCACAAACTCTAAGAAATCAAGTTTTCATGAGAGAAACCCACATTTTCTATAACAAAACATCCTTTGGAGAATGTTTTGACTTTTGAGCAACAGCTGTAAGCAGGGAAGATGTGAGGGTTTCATTCTGGACTGCAATATCTGGGGGGGAACACTGGGTAACATTAGCAACTGGATTTTACTCAGATTCTATTGTGAATGCTCATTCCCCAGCAAGCTGGGCTCCCTGCTTCCTTCCTTGCTTTCCCAAAGCCAGCATTGCCATAAGGAAGAAATGAAGAAGGGGCTGGTACTCAATCAGGATGTTTTTCCATGAAAGGAGTAACAATAGAGCTATTTTTACTTTTATTCATTTAATAAAATGTTGGTAATTAAGAGAAATAAATAATCAAAACCAACCACCTTCAATGACATTTTAGACGAGTTAGGATAGATGAGTTAGGAACAACCACTCTCCCTCTGCTCGCTTCATCCCAAAGGTAAAATTACAGATTCTGTCTCAGGAAGAAAACATTGTTTGGAATATTTCCTTTCACCAACTCAGACTTTTAGACAATACAATAATAATTTTATTTAACTTTTGTTTTTAATTTTATTAGAAAGAAAACAAGATTATGGGCTAAAACTCAGCAGAAATAGGACTGTGAATGCAGCGGGGCTATGTTGTGCTGCTCATGTTGCTGTGTCTTCCCCCAAAGTGCTGCAGCACCCCTGACCCACAAACCCCTGGCCCAGGGAATTATTCTGCCCTACTCCACAAGATCTCCCAGTTTTTCAGTGACTGAGTAACTCATTTTGTCTTTGTAGACAGGACTGATTCCCTTTTTCTCAGAGCTATTGAGACAAGATGTCACAATATTATAAATACTGGCGTAAATACCACAAAATACAACAGAGTGCTAACACACTTCCACTCTAGGATCTCCCAATGGATCCAGCTCTGTGCTGGAGAATTCCCTAAGGAATTAGGTTCACTTTTCTGCAGAACTGTACTGTAGGAAATATTCTCTAATTTATTGAGGTACACGGTCCAGCTTCCTGAAAGGAATGGATTGAGCTGGAGACAAATTCACATCCATCGTGGACCAGGCCCAACCTCAATGAAATCCAGGCCTTCTTCTGAGTAAGAATCCAGATACAATTCTCTTGTTTTAAAAGCAATAATTAGACCCTCAACAAACATATTCTGCTCATTTTTACATTGCCAGAAGTCAGAATCACTTGAGTGCCTCCTGCCAGCAAGTCTGCCTGAAGCCATTGCTTTTTTGTGGATTTTAAAACATAAACGTCCTCTTCATCTCCCCAGACCTACTGAATAACCATTCATTTGGAAATTTTTGAATTTGTCCAGAAGCTTGCCTTTATGAAAAAAAGGGTGGTTATGAAAAGGTCTTTTACCTAAATGAAGCAGTCAAATTATCAAAATTATCTGCACACACATTTTATGTATGTGGAGTGTTGGCATGAACTGCCCCAAACACTTCTAGGATCCAGTGATGCTGAAAAGAGTTGTGTCACTTCATACATTTTTCACATTTCAGGCTGATTCTTAAGCTACTTCAAAAACTATAGTTCCATATTATGTAATGGCCCCTTTTTGAGACTTTTGATGTTTATACCTACAGTACAGAAAAAGAGAAAAAAGCTCATTTTTCGGATCATCATTTTAATGCCTTTGGCTTCACACACTTTAAAGGCTCCAAGTACGCGTGGAAGGACAGCTTAGAGAATGTGCAGCCCTGCCACAGCCAGGAATGCACAGGATTAACACAAACAGTGCTAAATCATGCCTGCCAATATGTTTCCAGGGGAAACAGCTCTGAACAAACTTGACTCAACCTTCAGCAGTTCTGTTGTAAAATGAGGTCCTCCAAAGACAAAGGACAAGCTTTATAAGCAGCTGAGACAGTCACCTCTAAAAACAGCAACTCAGCGTTCATAACTGACCTTCTTAGACTTGTCTTATAAATCCTTTTGCCTCTGGATGCCAAAAATCTTTGGATTCAACACCTAAGGGTACCTGCTGTCAAGGAAGAAATACCAACAGCTTTATGAAGTGCAGCGGTAAAAGGGAATTCTCTGAATATCTCCTAAAGCTTCAGAGCAGCAAGTAAACAACCTTATTTTACTGCTTGAAAATCCAAGGTACAATCCCTGAAGTTGAATATATTATAGTCACTGACTCCATAAGAAGATTATAAACAATTAGAATCCTTAAAATCAATTTCAACTAACTAGTATTTGTTTAGCTTGAGACAGAAAGGCAGCAGCACACCACATGCAAAGCATGATGTGCAGGGAGAGGAAGTATCTTTAGTGAGAAGAAAATATATACCTTAGAATATAGGGTACGAGTATTTTTTCCTTTCAGCTACTGATAAGACATGCAATTATAGTATCAGTGGGGATTTTTTTCCCCTCAGAGGGGAAAGCAGTCAATGGTTTTCCAACCAGATCAAAGCAAGGTTCATGATATATCCATAGTGTTCAACTTCCCCAATAAGAGTCAGGGAGGAAAATATAATTTATGAAAAGAGAACTGAAGAGGTCATTTTGACATCATATTTCTATGAACTGCACTCAGAGCACTCCCAGCACAGCACATCCCCTAAAAAGGGTTAATAGCAGTTCTAAAGTGCTAGCAGACAAGTTTTAAGCCATCCAGTGCTAGTTTTATCCAGCATTATTAATAACAAATACACAAAATATGTATTACCCACAATGAAGAGCAGTTTCTAATGTTCCTGCATTTCAAAAGAACAGGGAAGAAATTGTTTTGGATAATAAGCTAAGCCTTCACAGTTAAATCTAAGATTTGTGGGAGAAGGATTATCTACTGTACAAAACTGGAGAAAGCTAAAAACAAAAACCAGCATATGCCAATTAATCTTGCAGCATGACGACATAGTGCTAAAATCAGACTACTAAGACACAAGTGTAGGCAGAGAAATAATTTGTCTTCTGTTCAGAGGCTTTTTTCCTTGGGGGAGGGGAAAAAGGAGAAAGAGATGCAAGAGCCCAAATAGAAATTTAAAAAAAAAACATCTTCCCATGCCCTTTTTCATCAAAGGTTGGAAGTATCCCACAATCTTCAAAATAAGTAGAATCTGCTAGTACGAGCTAAATTTAGTTGCATATGTTTTTCACAACATATGCAAGTACCACTTCCCCTCTTCCTCCTGGGGGCACACACTTTTGTAAGCTGTGGTGCACTCATTAATCCATGCTGCTGCAAACCTTCTGAGGAATATTCCATCAGAGGAACAGAGAGCCCGTCTGTGACTGAGCCTTGGAGCAACACTCTCAAATCAAAAAAGCAAAAACTTTCTCCTCACTGTCCCCATAAGTTTCCCAGCCTGGTGGAAATCAGGATCAGACAGAACTGTGATTGCAGCTATGGCTGAGACAGGGCACAAGCACAGCACAAACCCCTGTCCCTCTTTGCAGGATGATTTCTCCTGCAATTCCACTTCTCACTTGGCATGAATGGTTTTCCTATTCTATCACTTAATAAAGAGAATTTGAATTGACTACTGATATTTGCTTTCTGCCTTCCAAGGATAACAACAACGTAATTATTCATTCTCCCCTCTTTTCCAGGATGTTGTTCACCATCTATTTTTAAATATGAAACTTGAGTTCTACCTGTAAAATATTTCAACTGCATTAATTAACATTACTACAATTACAACAACACTAACTTCTCTCTCTTTGACTTCTAGATCTCCTTACCTCTTTGTGATTTCCTGCTCTTGTCCTCTGTGTTAATGAAATAAAGCAAAGTTTCACCTTCTGGAAACCCTTCAGTGCCTGTGTCTCAGCACAGCTCCAGCTGTCTCAAGGTTTCAGTGCAGCATCACCTTCCCGTGGAAATGCTGACACAACCAAAGGCAGGCAAGCACAATTCCTTCAAATAAACCCTTCAATGGACAGTGGGGGTTGCACTTGGTAACACCACCGTGAGGAAGAAATCAATTTAAACCAAAAGTGACTTTCAGAGCTACACAAGAAAGCAGTAATTTCACATCATAGTCCTACTGCCATTACTGAAAAAACAGCTTTATTATCTTTACATGTGTAAAGACAATAGACATGTTTATCATGTTTCTGCAAGATAATAATGAAAAAAATAAGCAAATCAGATGTAGCAGCAACTATCCTTACAATTGTCAACTCCTACAGCTTAAATTTGAGGGACTCTATAGTAAATACAGAACAGAACAGGTACTTAATTAAGACTAATTTTAAGCAGTAATCAATATAATATAATACTGATCAATGACATCGTACACAAAAATAGCATTTAAGAGGATGAGACCATAATCCTCATTGGTGCTTCAAAATGTTGCTTATCAGGAAAAATTTCTGCCCTGAAGAGAACAAAAAGATGCCAGCAGCAAGCAGTGAAAGTAGAGGCAGCACTGAAGGGCTTCAAGGCTGCCATCCTGCAGGCAGAGCAGCAGCCCAGCAGGAAGGGAACCCCTCCTGATCCAATGATTCCACCCCAGACCTGCAAATCTGTGCTCAGGAAAGAACATCACCATCAGTACTTCATGAAAGGCCAAGACTTAATGCTGTAGAGCAGAGGTGGAGATGCTTTCTCTCATTATCCAAGCTAGAGTGTATTTGTTTTCTTTGTTTGTAAATTCTGCAAATTGTAAAATAATTCTGCAGGGCCTCATCCATAGGTACAATACTCATATCACAGCTTTCACAGCAAGGCTGGCACAAATCTCTGCATGTCCCTTTAGGTCAGTCTGTGGTGTTTTTTCCTTGGATTTTTGATCTCAGCTCACAGGCCAAGAGACCAGAAAAAGTAAAGTATGAGTGAATACTCAAGCTTCCAGGTTTGACTCAATTCTCTCAGCCTGTTAAGCAAAGCTGATACAAGTTCACATTTTATCCACAAACCCTTCCCCTTTCCAAAGATACCTTCCCATTCTCTTTCACACATTCACTGGAAGTGAAAAAATGTTATTAATGACTTCTGAATGTTCCCAGTCAGATCAGGTTTCTCTGACTTCACAGAAGTGCCCTGCAGATTTACAGATTTATTTATGATGGGACAGTGCTTCCACCTCCCTGCAGTGAGCCAAGGAATGAGGTTAATGTGCAAAAATGTACCTGGGAGTGTGGGGAAACAGGTAATGCAGAAAAAGCAACAATTTCTCCTGCCTCTGTGGCTCATACAACAACATTGACCAGAACAAAATCAATGATGTCTACATACCAATTTCTAATTGAACTCTCCAAATTCAGTGGAGTTCAGTTCTCCAAAAGGTACAGTTTGGGGAACACCACCATGATCAAAACCTGTCTGGAAGTGTCTCAGCCACAAACTCTCCTCAACTGCCCACAAGTCAAAATCAGCCCCATTCCTGCCAGTAATGCCCAGTAAGACTTGCAGATCTGAGCCAACAGAACCCTCTAAGCACACCTGTAATTAAAAGTACATTTTCACCCCAATCCAACAAATAAGACTACTAAATTTGTGTCCTTTATGTTCTAGTAAGGAAAAAAAAAGCCCAAGTAGGAAATTACAAGGAAGTAATAAAAAGATGGTGTAAGTCTTGAAGAAATATCACCCATATTGCAGCCTAAGCTGTTTTTGGGTTTTTTTTTTTTGTTTGTTTGTTTTTTTAATTCAGATGGCTGCAAAACCTTTTTTTTTTGAATAAAGCATGGTACAGAGTCTGGCTTAAACATATGTGTAACCTGAAAGTTAAGATGAATTTTTATTTAACATAATCAACCAATATATTGCAAAATCTCTAGAAAACATTTTTTTAAATGGCTCTGTTGGAAATTTTCTGTCAACTTTACATTTTATTTGTAGGCAAAATTTTATCTGCAGATCAGAAGGCACTTTTATATTTTTATGGGTTTTAATGTCTGATGTTTATAGGTCTCAGACAATGGAACAGAGGAAGTATCAGGAAGTTTTTGAGGCCAATATTGACTTCTTTGCAAAAGAGATTTTAGGAATTGTGAGAAAAGAGGAGCACCTCCAAACAAAGATAGTTTAAGAACAGCCACAAATAATTTGATGTGAATAAAGGGAAAATAATCTATGTGTATATACACATACAAAATATTTAGGCCATATGTACACAAGCACCTACTAACAGTGATAACCAAAGCTTTAGCAAAGAAAGTAAAAGCTTTGTCTCAGAAAGGATGAGTTGAAAAATAAAACTGCAGTAGCCATTCACCTGCATTTTTATTAAACCATTCCCAAAAATCCTTTTTTTAAATTTCATATTCTAATAAGGAAAGTCACACCAAAGTTTGTCTGGGCCGAATGAAAGAAAACACTCGACATTAAGATAATAATTGCAATTGCTTTCAGAGAACTACAAGGGAGAACAGTGAAGTCTTTCAATATTCCCAAAAAGATCAGAAAGTTTTGGAAAGGAATACCCAGAACAGCTGCTTCCACTATTATTAGTTTTAACCAAAACATGGAGTGTTTAAGGTTATGTGATTTGCAGACCAATTAGGACAAGTTCAAATGGGAAATGTTATGGGACAGCAAATGCTTGAGAACATTCATTTTAAATAATGCTGACCACACACATCCAGCCCTGGGTTTTTTCAATACTAAATATTTTCAATTTTTTCAGTAATAATTACAGCTGAGAAATAGTAACATTGTTAACTAAGAGTAAATACAGCCCACACACACATATCAGAAAGATTCTGACTGAATAGATAAGTTTTACAGTTCTTACAGTGACATCCCAGCAGGGTAAAAACCAAAGGAATCATAAAATTCCAATGTCCTTCAGCCGACCAGCCGATCCCTGATCTTTCTCACAGAAAAATGAAAGGTTATGGAGACATTGCCTAAATCTGCCTTGCTCCAGAAGCACCTTGGAAAAGCTTCCCTTTTCCGTCAGAGAATGCAGATGGATAAAGAGCAATGGATATTATTTATATAAAATTACAGATAAACTCTTAAAAACAGCTCTAAATTTGCTTACTGAGTGATCTATCACTTTTTATCAATTATTTTTATTTCTCTTTTCCATCAACACTCTGGGCAATTTATTTCTGACATCTTTAGGAGGAATGTGACACTAACAGGAACAGGTGGTAACATATAGAGAACCTACCCCAAAATGTAATTTAACCTGAAAGATCCCACACACATCTTTTTTATTACTGGGGAAAATGCCTCCTCCCAAAATACATGGACACATGAAAACATTTCTGCCTCACAGGACTGATGTACATCAAATATATGAAAGAGATTTATTAATTTCTGATATATGTTGACATTATGTACATTTAGATAGATCTGAGATTGCTGGCAATTCCTGTTTGTGTTCACAGCTAACCCAAACCACTGATTTTATTGTTAATTTTTCTTCATTTGATTCATTGGTTGTTTTGGGGTTTTTTTCCAAACTCTTGCCCTCCACCCTCCACCCTTGGCAGACACTAAATTCTGAGCTCCCTCAGAAAACTGGAGGGAAAGCGCTCCTTTGGAAAGCACTGAAAATTCCAAATGGGAAAAAAAACCCTATAAATATAAAACAGTTCAAGATTGCTGCCTCAGAGAATTCCAAAGGACAAAGGCAATCCACTCACAGAAATGCATTTTTCATTTATATTTTTAACTACTGCAAAGGGAAAGTAGCACACTTTATTAAATGTATGTTGAACTCTCAACTCTTAGCATTGAACCATGTAAAAAACATAAATAGAGCTGAAATTGAGTCCTCCACGTTTCAAGCATTGGTCTTCTCACTGCTCAGCGTTCTCCAGGGGTGAAGATCAAGCACAGCACTCGAGAAGCTGTTGTCTGCAGGATTTGTACAAGAATCTGCTGGGAACTATTTTGGGTTTTACAAAAGCCTCGGGAGCAAAAGGCCACCAGGCAGCTCTCACAGTGCTGCTCCTTCCCAGGAATGCAAAGGTATTGAGAAAGCTACAATCAATCTGTCCCACCTGCCCACCCTCTTAACACCAAGGGTACATTTCCACGGAGCTGATGTGTTTTCTTCACGTTTCTAACTTTGTCTTTAAGATAATTTCCTGAGCACAAAATAAGAATTTTCTATTTGTTAACATTTTGCCAATCATCGCCTTTGTCACTGCTCCAAACTGAAATCCCCAGGAATAACTCCAAATACTGGGGGCTTGTTTGTTTCTCTCCTCCCTTCTGTGCCTCTCTTTCTCCACGAGTGCCTTTCCTTTCCATGCAGCACGCGAGCAGGATTATGCTTAAATTAACAAGATCTCTGAAAACAGATTTTTCACTTTGTCCTAAAGCACAACATATAAAGGCAAAAGGCCAAGTCACAGTCACATGAGAGATTTTAAATGTGAAAATAGTAAACATAAGGGTAACTTGAAATAAATAGTTTACTTTGAGTCCTTAAGCTGTCTAATTAATTTTTGTTTGACATTATTAGTATATAGCAGCAAGCAGCCATTTAAGCAGCTGCTTAAACACAGATCATACAAATATATGAGTGTAGGCTAATGGAAAGAATGGCATATTTATTTAGATTAAACATTCCTGAATGATTTAAATAAAAAAATGCTCAACTCACGAGAACTGTGTGGCTTTCTGAAATGTGCTGCAGAAAAACCTGGTTTGGCTGCTTTGCATGAGGGAGAGCAGCAAACGGAACAGGGTGAGACCAACCAAGATTGTGAATTTGTTATAATCTGTTAACAGACCTCATTTGAAAAGACTTACATTAAAAATAATTCCTCAGCTTGCTCCTTTTTTTAAGTACATAACCTTTTTTTATTACTCAGACTAATTTTCATCACTGAAAAGCATTGCAGTTTGCTTTGATGCTGTGTAATGCTGTTTCTTTCTGTTAAGTGGTATATAATTATATTCCTCCCCTTCCCCCAGCAGAGATCATAAATTCATCATCTCCTGACAGCTTCAAACAATTCAGCTTCAAAATATGCAGGTGAGGCAGATGGGTTAGAAGTCATGTGAAGTTGTTAAGCTTTCAGAAGACAGAAGGGGTCTGAGTGTTATTTAGTGCTTAACTCCCAAGCTCTGAAGATCTGAGGAAAGCGTCACAGTCACCTTTGGTTATTCCAATATCTGGAGACAATCCACTTAAATCTAAGGCAATATCAGCACTCAATCCTCTGACCTTTCAGTGCAGCAGCAGAGCCTCAGCAGTGTGAACAGACTCGGAGAAACTTCACATGGATTTGCTGTCTCATCATGTTGGCTCATCTTGAGTTTTGAAAGCAAAATACAACTGCTGGATGCAACAACACTTCTCAAATCTGCAAAGAACATTCTAGATCTGGGTAAAATCCAGAGCATGCCTGAGTGTTTCCCATTGTGCCCATGCAGGAAGGAACACGGTGCCCAAATCTGCAGGGACCTGTTTTTGTGCACAGGGAGCAGAGGACTCCTCTCCTCAGGGAACATTCCCTCCCCTCCCTCAAAGCCCTCCCCAAATGATGGCAGCTAAAGGGGCCGTGCAGGAGGTGCCACGTGAGGTTTGCTCACCTGGAAAAGCCAGGCTGGAGGACCCTGAGTCCTTCCCCAGAGTCTGGAGCTGCCTGGAGCTGTGCCCTGGTCCCAGTCCCAGCTCTGCCCAGCCCAGACCTCCAAGTGCAGCTCCACTCTCACCTCTCCCCCCACTGAAATCTCCCTTACAAACTTTACTGGTGATGACTTTTCCTGCTCTGCTTCTGGGAGCACAGGGAACAACTGATTCCCATCCTTTTTTCAGAATCCTTTCTTTAAAGAATCATGTTCCCAGCTGATGGTTTTCTTCCTCACAGAGCACTTTGTCAAAATATTTGATTTTCCCCTTATCCACCCTACTCACCACAATTTCTCCTTTGCTTTAACTTCCCTTTGACATTTTTTAAGTGCTCAGATGAGAAGCTAAATGGGCCTCCATGAACTCTGAGCTCAGAGCTGGTGCACATTACAAAGGTAACCTCAAACATCCCAGATTTAAAAATCTGTAAAACACAAATCTGCCATGTTCAAAGTCTGCTATAATCCTACACCCTACTCTAACCCAAATTTCTTCCCACCTATTAAATTATCTCTTATTTTAGGTTCTTACTTGTAATAGTAAATAATACATATCCCTTTTTCTTTGTTCTTCAGTGGTTTGGATTACTTCCACACCTTTTTGTAAATATCAGTTTTAATTCCAGTACTGCCCTGCAAAATGCTTCTGAAATGCATTTATACTGCATTTATACTGAAAGCACTAAACTTTGCACATGTTTTTCTATTCTAGTGCCAACCTGTTAATCAAAAAATTACACATAAGGATCAGGCCCTGAAGATATTCTTGAGTGACCCATTTCAGTGAGGGGATGAATAACTGAGAACTCTAAATATTCTCTGAAACTGGCTTAATTCTTTTGCAGTCATTTTACCTATATCAGATTTTTCTTCTGAAAATGTCCTAACAGACCATGTTAAGTGCCCTCCTTAAGCCACATTTGTGTTTCCCCTCTTTTGGTATCCCTTTCAGAGCCATATGGGATTCTCAGTACAACCTGACCACTCTCTGATGAAATCTGTCCTCTATGTCCTGTCAAATTCACTTTTTAAAAATCTATTCTGAATCTTTCCAAATACCCAGTTAGACCCTCTTTACCACCCTACAAAGCAAAGCAATATTGCTTCCCACCCACCCACAGCACCCAGCTCTCTGGGAATGATTCCTCCTAACAAATTCTCTGTGTCAAATGGCAGCAAATCATACATTACTTTAAAGAATTCCTTAAATAGCACAGAACGTGTTCTCACTGTGCCTGACCAAGTGGAATTCATCTAAATCACCCAAATATTTTCTAGCATGCAGTACTATTTTGAAATTGCATAAAGCATCTGATTCTAGATAATCTTTTCTGGATTGGTTAAGGAAATAGATATTCCATGCTTCAGCTTTGTCCAAATCATCTGCTCTTTTCTTATTCTCACTAGCAGAATGAGACACCTTCTCCATGGGCCTAAAGATACCAATCACCCTGGTTTGACCAGACAGCGCCCATGGAAAAAAATCCCAATTACCCTCCCCAGCCTTTTTAATTGGAGCACAGTTTTCTCAAGTAAATTAACAGCTTGTAGGGGAAAAAAAAACTGTTGAACTTAATTTTGAAGCAAATCACTATAACTCAGAACAACACACTGTCAGTTAAGTGCCTCTAATATGTTAATTTTGCCTTTTGGCAAATATTGTCTGCAGCTATTTACACTACATTGACTGAATGAGATTTCAGTTTCCCATTTTGACAAGTTAATACACACAGAGTTTCTAGAAATATCTGATTTATTTTCTTAAGGATCTTACAGTAATCTCCCATTAGGTACTAAGGCAAATGGCCACCAGCAACCTGTGTGGGAAAAAAAACACCCTTACTCAGGTATTTCTAAAAGTATGTTGAATTTATAAAGCCAAGACAAAAATTTCATTATTAACACAAGTTATTCATGGCCAACAGCAACAGAGAATTTATTTTTCCTGAAATTCTTACAAGCTGAAAATTCAAGGACCTAGGTATTGAAATTATGAATAAAGTTAATACTGTCAGAGTTCAGGAAGATTTGCAATTATTCAGAGTGATGGGTCAGAACAATTCATGATCTGAAAAAAAAAAACCAAACAAAAACACAGACAAAACCTTAAAATAATGCACATGATATTTACAGACCTTTTAATACCGTAGAACTTATTCTTTGCTCAGACAAACTGCCCAACAGAAAGAAATTCCAAGCAAGAGCACCATTGCAACACAGTTAATTCATTTAGAAAAGCATCTCTAAGTGGAGCTCTCAGGGAGCTCCAGATCCGCACTGAACTTTCCCAGCAGTGGGATGGAGCTGCAGCTATTTAAGGAATTTGTGGCACTTCAAACGATTTCTTATCAGAGACAAAAATCAGAGATGTCTGTTTCCAGTCTGCCTTTTGCATCTGACTTCTGAATTTACAGCCTGGAGCCCTCTTTCACTTGTATTTCAGTTACAAATAATTTCCTAAATACTACAGAATTGCTTTAAATCCTGACAATGTAACTTAATCTTAAGTCTCTCAGATCCTCCCGTGTGAGGAAGGCTGAAGTCTCATTCTCAATAAAACCAGAACCAGCAGAACTGTTCCTGTGCATGGAGCTAGAAGTTCATCTGTTAGCACAAAACCCAGACAATTCACACCATTATTTTTAAATTTTCAGTCAATCTAAGGCAAACTGCTCTATCACTGGCAGTGCACTGCCAGCTCCTCTGTCAGGTCTCATTCTCCACTACAACATTAATTTGGTTCCAAAGGATTGGAGCTCAGTTCCAATGTCCAAGTGCCTCTTCCATGCTGATTAACATTTAAAATACCAGGGTACACCCAGTTTTGGGAAATTTATTATAATAAATGGTATTTATTCTTTATGTCAAGTTGGTACCCTATCTTTAGATGGTAGAATATCCACTCAGCTATTTTCTGCTGGCTTCTTTGCTAAGGAATGAAACTGAGCTACAGTAACTATCTTCAGTTTATCTACACTGAATATACCATATCACTATAAAAACAGGGTCTTTTAAATGTGCAATTTAAAAAAATAATAATAATTTTTAAAACCCCACCTTGCCAGCATTTTTTTCATTTGTTCCAGAATCCATTCCAACTTCTGTGCACTAATAATGCATGCCCTGCACAGCAAAAAGTGATGTCCAACCTCAGCAGACTTTTTAAGAGGACAACTTCAAATTTGGAATCAGACTAATGCTTAGCACTTAGTTAGACAAGAAAATCTCTTTTCAAAAGCATTATAAATCTCTTAGAGCATTTTAGTCGGTGCAGCTGGATTTCTATGGAGAAAGAAAGTCATTATTTATTAGCAAGTTAGATTATAATATATATAATTTGAATTACATTAAATTCCTCCCAATGTAAAATGGTTTAAAAAGAGAGTATTTATCTAGAGTACATAAAGGAATAATCCATGGATTAATTCATGTTCTATGAGCCTTTTCTGGTCCCTTCTGGGTGGACACAGGAGCTGGTTTTAACCAATAACTGGCAGGAGTCTGACAGAGAAAAATCCATTTGCTTAAACTTATATTCTGGACTCTGGAGTTTAAAAGTGCCATATATTGGTAAGGATGCTGCTGTGGAACCCCTCAGGAGTCCTTGGTTTCTACCTCATGAAGGGATTTGTACAAATACAGAGCAGTCAGGGATGTGCAGGTGTTGTGGCAGCTGGTGCTGAGCTCAGGAGCTCCCCGTGCCCCTGGTCCCTTCTGCACAGGTGACAGAGGGGTGCCCTGTGCTAGCAATGGATTTATCCAGGGTCAGAAGTGAAAACCCAGTGGGAAAAGCCACAGTTCCACACTGTGACACTACAAAGGCTGAAAATAGAAACCCAAGCCATTGTCACCACGGGCAAACCCAGGGAGAGGGATCAGTTCAGCGAGCCTAAGGACATGGAGCAGGCACAAAGAAATTGTGCTTCTCACAGCTTTGCTCCTTTCCATCAATCTTTATTTCCAGCTGCATGAAATCCCCAGAAGCACATAAAATATTTTAGGACTCTCTCTTCCAGACTGTCAGAAACAAGAGGAGAAAAGAGAAATGCCTCTAAACAGATTTTCAGGATAAAAACCATCAAACACATGATTGACTACAAACTATAATACTTTATGATCTTCCCCTACAGCTCCCCAGCAGGAGCTATGCTAATGCTGTTTCCTTTTGAATTTCACTGGGTTGGAACCTCACAGTGAATACAGCTGCAAGGGCTGGAAATACAAATCCAGACTGTGCCATCCTCCCACCCCTGCATTACTCAGTAACCACACCTTGGTGGGGACAGAAATTCTTCCTCCTGGCCTTGAGGGTTGAGCAGCCACGACACTGCCAGGTTGTCTGCAAGGTTCTGTGTGTGTGGTTATCTGTTTGGTGTGGAGTTTATAACTTACAGGATAGGACTCCTGCATCCTGAGTTAAACTGCAAAAGGAAAACACAGAGCAAACAGAAAATAGATCTTGTGGTTTCAATGGGAGCCTCAACAAATGGACATTCCCTTTGAACAGAAATCCCCTGGAAATGAGGAAGCACATGGGAGAAGTGGTTCAACACATGAAAGCACAGGACAAAATCAATGAAGAAGATCAAAATCAATGAAGAAAATAATTGAGAACACTCAGTCTGACAGCAAAGCCTCACAGTCGTCTTCAGTGAAGATCAGGAGGACTGTGATTCTACTGATTCTTTTAATGTCTTGTAATGAATAGAAAAACACTGAAAACACTGCTCTTACCAAATCTGAGCTGGAGCAGAATAAAAAAAGAGCAAGGAGAGAGGTGGGGAGGGATCCAGTGAGGGATAAGCAGTTTGTACACAGCCCAGCCAGGTGGGCTCAGGACCTGCAAACACCCCCTGGCACAGGGAACTTCACTGACACACTCAAAACACTTCCAACATTTCGGAGTTGTATTGAAATAAGCACGGACACAGAAAACACAGTGAGAGTGCACCCTCAGTTCCCCCAAAAATAATAAATCTGATGATGATGATTGCAAGTGATTTAAAATGGACAACAAAAAGTAATAAACATGCAGGTATAGAATTGTACCCAAAGAGAGCCAGTGCTGTGCCAAACCGTGAATCATTGTATTTGTTTAGGACTCAAGTCAGAAGACATAGACTCCATCCATGTTCTATTGCTGTTCAAATACAAATACACAGTCACTGCAAGCCACAATTCCCCCCATTTTATGCAAATAAAGAGATCAGTGAAATCTAATACAGAAAACTTGAGAAAAATGGACTCCCCTTTTAGTGCCTCAACAAGGGCTTTGGTACCCAAGGACAGGCATCCCAATATTTACACCCTCAGTCATTTAATAGCTGAGCATCAGAGAGATTTGAAGCTACAAACTTAAAAAAAAAAAAAAAGGAACACTCAAAATCTAATTTTGCCATATCTAAGCACTTGAAAACCAAGCCCTGCTCCCAGAAATCCAGCCAGAGATGTCCAGGAGAAGCCAAGCTAGGCAGTCCAAGTTGTTCATTTAATAGCTCAGATGTTTAAACTCACTCCAGTCGATGCAAACTGACGTCACAGAGCACATTTCACTTCACCATAATGTGGCAAAACTCAAAGATAAAATTGGATATTGTTAGCAAAGAGAATCTTAAAATCTGATGAAGAAAAAGCTAAAAATTCTTCTTTTCTTACAAAGTGAATCAGTTTTTTTCCCCCCTGAACTGGCCAAGTTCAGGCTGGATTACAGCTTTCTTCATGTAGAGCATACAGAGAGCACAGACATCCCATAGTACTTGGGATTAATTCCCAGGGCTCCTGCAGCTGCCAGCGAAGCCAAGTGAGTGACAGCAGATGATGAGCAGTTAAAGGGTGAGGCAGGAGCAGGGGAAGCCAGGGATCACATTACACACATCCTGACAGCATCAAAGCATCAGGTGCAAACCTACACAAACACAAATTACACACAGAGCCTGCCACTACAGTCAAGCACGAGGCAAGTAAATATTTGACAATTTGAAATGACAGGCTGTGAAACAGAAAAGTATCTGAACCAAATGTAGCAAAGCACTCTAATTTCATTGATAATGAAGGAAAGAAAACCAAATGTAACAAAGCACCTCTAATTTCATTGATAATGAAGGAAGGAAAAGCATTACTTCATTGATAATGTAGGCAGAAATGGTTTCCACAATTTAAATTTTGCAACCCTAATCCTTGCAAGAAGGATGGCAAAAAAATTTCTACATTCATGATTTTCCAGATAACATATTTCTGGCCTTTTACCCTAAAATATTTCAGTTGAACACCGCCTAATTCCAAACATTTCCAAAGCCCACAGTCTGTTTGTCCCAGCATGCAGTGACTTGAGCTTGTGATGGGAAATGGGTTCTGGCAAAAGCAAGAGGGGGAAGGAGCACGAGATCCCTTTACATTAATTCAGTACTTGAAAATAATTGAGCCCAGTAGAACTCAAAGTACAGAAGTTTCCTGTTGTCTCTTGATTGTGGGGGTAAGACCAGCTAGAAAATCCACAGACAATGATACCAGTGCTTGAGCTGACATTATGAAATCCCACGTGGATTAAGTACTAAACACACATTTGGGAAGGGCAAGGAAGATTGCAGGCATTTTTCTCACCATTTCTTACAAGAATTTGTTAAGCACAAAAGGTAAGAGAGTACTACGGAAATCCCAGCAAAATACAGTGCCAAGCATTAAAGTTGATAAAATCATGGAAGATTTTTCAGAAGCCCAGGAAAAACACCTCCCAGAATAGCTGATTTTGATGAACCACACAGAATTCCAGACATATTCTCTTCAGCACAATCCCCATTTCGATCCCACTAAAATGGTGGGAAACTCTCACATCACAAGCTGAATTTTACAGAATTATTGAACTAACACACATTAAAGCACAGTCTGGGTGAAAAGGCTCTATTTTCCAGTGTAATTGGAAATACAAGCAAAGATACAATTATGTGCTTGTCAGCACCTCTCTAGTCAGAGGCATCATTCCTCATTGTTCACAGAAGGAAAATCACCAGCAACACCTGTAACCCTGTCACTGCTCATTCTGTCAAATCCAAGGGAATATTCCCCCAGCATTCCAGAAACACCAGGCTCCTTCCAAGAATTATGGAATAATGGCAAGTCATTGATGCTCTGTGGAATGAAAAATAATTTCCAAAAGACTGTGGGGAAAAATGTGACAGAGAACAGCATCAAGAGCCTTCACATCATCCCCTGCTTCCTATTTAGTATTCATCACACCACAGTATCTAAATGCCTATCAGAAATACATATATCAAATTAGAACCTCCAATTAACACTTCGTGCCTAAGTAAAGCCAGCACACAAAATGCATTTTCATCTGTAAGAGGAGGAAAACTTCCTTTCATATTGCTGAAGAGGAGGATGCAGCATCCTCCATATCCAAAAAAATCTCATCTGAATTGTAACACAGAATTAAAACATTCTGTGGAAAGGAATTTAAACCTCCTTTATTGAGTTTTAAATAAAATACCTGGGAAATATGCCAGGTCTTTAAAATATCTCCCAGTATAAGAATGTGGGGCAAAATCAGACAGAAAAAAAATCATTTTTAAAAATACTGTTTTACAATCCTTTAAGAGAAGACTGGTGAAATGAAGTTTATCTGATGGAGCATGTTTTGCAGCTATTTGGTTTGGATGCTCTTAATTAATTAAAAAAATATTTATGCAATTAGTTCTTAAGCAGTCAAGAAAGATAAACTGAGGAATTCTCAGCAAGGCAAATTCTGCAGACTGGAAGTGGCCAATCAGATTTCAGGTGCAAGGCACAAACCCAGAGGAAAACCCAAATGTTCACAAAATTCACGTTCCTCTGTACTGTTCTAAACATTATTTAAGTCTCATTGAATGTGAAACATTCCAAGAGAGCAGTTACAGATCAAAAAAAAAAAAAAAAAGTCAAAACGAACAGCCCAGGACACTGAATATCCCTAAAAAACAAAAAAGCTCTACCTGATTTAACCAAAGATCATCAGAGGGATTTGGAAGAATGCACTGCATCTATTTCTGACTGCTTTAAAATTAAAGACTCAAATTATACTGGAAAAATATTTTCAGATTGGAACTATTTCAGCAATATTCTCCATGTACACCCACCCCAGTGAGCACTAAAATGAACACTGCCCACTGCACCACTGGCACTGTGTGAAACCACAGGCTCCCTTCCAGCTCCCCAGAATTCCCATCCCACAGGACATCAGGGAAGAGCACTCAATAACAATTAAGACAATTAAAAACCATCAGTGTCTTCATGTTAGTGAACTTACTCTGTGTTTTGGCCACCAAGAAATCAGGAGTGATGGCACAGGGCTGGATTTATTGCCCAACAAGGGAACATGTTGCCATGTCTGTACAGTTCCCAGAGCAGCAAGACCCATTATTTATCAAAAACTTCACTTTTGCCCCCTCATAAAACTTGGAAAGGAAATTAAAAAAAAAATTAAAGCAAAAAAACAATTTTATCACAACCTTTATAGCTAGTAAGAAAATATCTGGTTTGGGGGTTTGGGCTTTTAAGTATCTTGTCTATGAGGAAAAAAGGATTCCTTCTGGTATTTTTCTACCAGGTTGGTTTCTAAGTGACCGAGGTCACAACTTCTTACTCGTTCTGGAATCAGCTTTTCAATTCTTTCCCTTGAGTAAACTCCCAAGAGCTCTGCTTGGTTTCCATGCCCTCAGTCTCTCCCTTTAAAATGGAAATCAGCTTGGAATTTCAGCCTTCCTTCTGACACAGGCAGAACCATCTCAACATGCCAGCAGAATCATTATTAAATACAAGATCCTGGCTGTTCACATAGGGATGCATATTTAGCTCTCATTTGCCAAGCTTTATGAGCTATTCAGTATTTTACTAGCAAAAGGGAATTGTGCTTTCAATCTTAGTGTCCTTCTCCTTTTAGCAACCACAATGACAAATCTCTTCTGCACTTCCACATGTTCCTGAGCATGTCCATGTGTAACTCAGAGGATTCCCAGCCTGGAGCTGGAACTCCTTGTGACCTCTGCCCCTTCACCAGGAAATGTTCAGCTCAGCTGGCTCACTGAATTACTCTGTGACCCTTAACAAAGTTCTCCTGGTTATCCTAACTCAGGGAGGACGGCAGGAGGGGAACGCCTTGAGGAATTGTCAGCAATGTCCCAGTCACACTGAATTCCTCCTCTGGCCTTTGCAGAGCTGGCTCTGCACTTCAGCCCTTCTCTCCTACTCTTAAGGACACTTTTCATGGGATCAGTCAGGAAAACATCCCCGTGGGGGTGGCACAATGGAGGCAGGAGCTGAAAGGCATTTAAAAAATTATGTTCTCCACGTCTCCAAAGAGTACATCCTCAGGATCTAAGTAAGAGACTGTTCTGCTAAAATTACATTAAAAGTTCAGGCTTAGAATTAAAATGGGTGTAATAAATGGCTGCCTTCATGCCAGATAGCTCCTTATAACCACAATAAATCTGCCATTATTGTCATTTTGCCCTGTAATGGAGAAGAAGCTGAGTCCTGTCACACCCAGCTCCGTGCCCGAGCTCAAACAGGTGTTTCAGTGGCAATGGTTCATCAGTCCCCACTCCCTGCACACTCCAGGAGAGACAGCAACTTATAACATTTAACTGAAGGCTGAAATCCCTTCACACTCCAGGAGGTCAAATTAAAGTCAGTCATTTATACAAATCATGCAGCAGGCAGCAAGTGGCTGCGTGTTAATTAAAATGAATGGCTGTGTGGGCAGGAGAGCAGAGCTGAGCAGCTGAGCACAGGAGGCAGCACAAGTGTCCCCTCCACTGCCACAAAGGGACACAGCAGCAGGATACCCCTCCAGGGAGGCAGGACAGCAAGAAAAGCAACATTCAGTCACGCTCAACCTTCAGAAAACACCTAAATCCCAGGCTGGGAGCCTGCTCAGCCCGGCCAGGCTGTGTGACCTCAGTGTGACACTGCCAGGCTGTCTCTGCTGAGGGGCACAGACACAGCACGGGCACCACACAGAAAACACGGG
>QUSF01000081.1:1471098-1493025 GCA_003676055.1 Chloebia gouldiae
AAAAAAAAAAGTGAAAAGATTGCCTGATCACCTAATAATTGTCTCTGTAAATCCCTACCAGTGTGGCAGCATGATCCCAGCAATGTTCATTAATGTCAAACACAGGTCTGGGAGAACCAGTGCAGGGTAAGGAAGGATTAAATCCATTTAGTACTATGGATATGTGTGCATATCCTGATGAATGTTATTAAAGAATCTAAACAGTGCAGAGGTCAGTCAGAAATAAACAGAACATTAAGTAAATAACCTCTTAAAATAATAAGATAGATGAATTTATTAAAAATAAATTTTAAAATAGATGGCTTTTCTGACTACTGCACTTTCCCTGGCAAAGGGAATGGGAATAATTAATGGATTTGGCTGCTTCTCTCCAGGGACAAACATAATCAGTCTGTGGGGAAAGGCCTTAATCTAGCACAGAGATAGTGCTGGAACAGCAGAAGGAAGAGAGGGGAGAGGTGTTGGAGATCTTTTCCTGGCACACCTTCAGAGCTGCTTATCAGCTCTTACTGCTCAAACTAACTCAGCTCCAGGTATCTGAAATGCTGAAACGCTGCCAACTAAAATATTCCTTCTTTTATGAACCAGAATGAAAAGGGGTGTCCCTGTTGTTATTACAATAAGCAAAACCTCAGAACTAATCCAGAAGCACTAAACAGACTCCTTGTTCCTTTCTGGCAAATGCAGCTCTTGAAAGCAAGGACCTTTTTTATTTTTTTTTTCCCTTCATGTATTGCTGGAAGGTGATCCTGTCTGGATCATCTGGAACCAGATGATCTTTTCTGGTCCCTTCCAAACCAAACCACTCCACAATTCTGTGCAGTTACAGTAGGAGTGCAACCATTGCCTGACAACACAAACTGCAGGTTTATCAGAATTAAATGGATTTGGGTTTTAGTTATTTATTTTACAATAGCTCAGTTCATTATCTACTCCACAGCTGAGTAATTCTTGAAACACAAACCGCTTTTTTTGTGCACAGGAGATGCAATTTAATTCATCCCTGCAGGCAGGGAGCAGTGTGACTGAGACCTCCAACCTTCCCACCTCCTCTAGAGCCCCAAAGTCTGCACAAACACCTCTAGGAGTGATCATTTCAGAAACCTCAATCTCAATCGTTCTGGCACTGGTTTCTATCTAAGATTAACGTTGTCTTCATTTTCTGGAACAAACAGTGACTAATTGTATTTTTTTCCAAAAAACTTCATGATTTAGGATTAAATAAAATAATTGTATCAGACCGAAATGAGCTCAAAACTCACCCTTGGTGTTTGTGATTATCTGGCTGAAAAAGAGGAACATAAAAGAAGGTGGTGGGGTTTTTAATACATTCTTAGAAAATCACATGGCATTGCTCAAAATAGCATGAGTTGAAAACCTCTGAGAACACACAGGAACTCACAGCTTTACCAAAGCCATTTTAAGAAAAATTAAAATACCTTGAAAGGAATAAGATTCTCTAGGAATGCAGAGACCTCCTTCCTTGGAGGAGGACAGAACTGAGCTTTTTAAAATCACTGTACAAGTGGCCTGGAACCCACCCAGAAGAGCTACAAGTGCCTGAACAAACTCTACCATAAGGAGCCTAGATTTTCACAGGAAGTTAAACACTGCTGATCTCCTTTCCAAATTACCATCTAATTTTCCTTTGTGAGGTGGGGGGGGAGTAGAGTGTGACAGTATTTCATCTATCACCAGAAATAATCTGTATTCCCACTGTCAATCACATGGTGCTGATTAACTCATTATTTCAAATCAGCACAAACAAACGAAAAGCTCTTAAGAAAATCTAGTCCTACTGGTTTGTCAGAAATATGGAGACTTAGACTAATGTGGAAAAGAAAACAGACACATGATCTGAGTGATCATGTAAACAAGTGTTTACTCAGGAAAGGTCAAGTTCTCACCTCATACAATTATGAGAACCAGCAATGGCTGAAAGCACCATAAAATTTGGAAATAAAATAAAATGGGAAGAGGGGTTGTTCTCTGGTGCTTAGTCTATATCACAGGGTAAATTCTGCAGGAAAACAAGCAGAAAGCAAACAGAAGTGCTCAGTAACACCTTCTTAATCAATCCAAACTTACAAAAATTATCCTGGTGATCTTCCATATCCGTGATCCCCATTCCATTTTGCTTCTCAGCCTTATTTCAGAAGCCTGTGAGGAAAATCTCTTCACTTTCTTAAGGTGCAGTTGATCATTTAATTAAATCTATTGTCTCCAACTCTTTCAGGAGCAGGTAAATTATTTAGCACCAGGCAGCTAAAAATCAAAGTTTAGTTTAACATTTATTCTTGTAGTACATCATAACTATGTGCTCAAATCTCCCTGTTCTTCCAGTGAATGTTTTAGCAATTAAATTCCAAATTACACCTACTTTTCTTTCTTTTTAGAAGTAATTAGAACCAGAGGAAAATATCCTAAGTAAAATAAAATTTCAGGTCTAGATCCTGGCATGAATAAATTGGTTCATTTGGGGCTAGAGAGAAAATTGATTTCTGACCTACATAAGGATGAGCTCTGGACAGGAATGTCAAACCATCCTCCTAAAATCCCTCCTGTAAGCAGCATGATTACATCAAGCAGTGTGCAATAGTGAACACGATTTTTATTCCCCAAACACATGAGGGTTTATGTCCCATCTCTGCTCCTTCTTCCCCTTTCCCACATGGAATTGTCTGAGGATACAGCACTGCAGCAGAGCTGCTGTGGCACAGCTGCAGAGCACTCCAGCTTCCCACAGGCTCAAGGTTACAATTGAGTGGCTGGGCTTGTAAAGGTAGGGAACACCTTGGGCACTGCAGCCTGTCCAGGTCACACACCTGCACTCTAAAGTCAAGGATATTTGTATATTTATATAAATTTATTTATTTATATTTATATATAGAGAGCTCCTGTAATCTACCACAATGCCCCCAAAGACTTGAGCATTAGAAGATTGGGAGCAAAATATACAAATACCCTTGACTTTGGAGTGGCCATCAGAGCAGCTGCTGCTCGAGAACATCAACCAGGCATTGCTCACTGAATAAAGATGAAGGTGTATTTCATGAAATCTGAAAAAAAAGGATATTGTTACACCCCCAACCCCATGCTACCCTCTGGGCTGAAGGCAGCCTAAATAAAGTCATTGGAAAACATTCCTTTCCAAGGACTGAAATCATCTGGATTTAATAGCCAGCTCAGTCATCATTAAGTGCTTTATGAAACTTGGAAGTGCAGGGCCAAAGTTCAGCTCAAACAACCATTCATCTCCTCAGAAGCTGGGTAAATATTCCATAGAGCCAGCTGTCCTAAAGTCCCACTTGCTGCACTCCCTGGGCACTGAAACACCCAACAGGAGCTGCAGGTCCCAGATTGCATTCTGATTTTCCATACCTATAATAACATCCCAGGAAATGCACACACACACGAAACAAGAACAGGACAGGGCTCAAAACCTCTGGAATTCAGTGGCTGCAGGAGATCCCTGGGCAGGAGAACTGGAGAGGGCAGCAGGCACATCCCAGCACGTCCTCTGGGCTTTTGGGGGAAGATTTAATATATATACACACACCATGACAAAGTAAACTCTCTCGGCAGACTAAACAACTGATGTGGAGGTCTCCCCTGGCAAAATTTCCACATCAAACTAAAAATTGTTTCATACATTTCAGTTGTAATGAAAGCACCAAAAAATTAAATATTTGATATTCGAGTTAGAGCACTTAAGTGCTGAAGTCAGGAAAATTAGTGGCAAATGCAATTTTCAGAGAAACAAAATCATTACCACTCCCCCCTTTAATTTTTATTTTTTTCCCCTGTCTTCCTGCCATCTCAGGCTTTTCAACAGACATTTCATGACATATTTTAAACAATATACTTAGGCTGACATTTAGTTTTGTGAAAACTGAAATAATTAATTGTTGGCTACAGAAAATAAACCTACTATGTTGGAATTTATTACCACATTTGGAAATAACTGCATATGGCCTTTGGTTGATGTCCAGCAGACATCCCAGTACCATCAAGCCTCATCTTTGAATCTCCAGTGCTTTTCTGCTGCCTCATGTCTCATCTTGATACTACAGAAAGTTTGACAAAATAAAGCAAATAAAGAAATCCCTTCCATCCCTAATCTCCAACTTTATTTCACTAAAATACTACTGGTTGGATCAAAGAAATTACTGTGAGAAGTATTAAAATATTCTCTTTTTTTTTTTTCCCCTTACATTTCCAATATTCTGAGTCTGTTAAGTCAAATTATTCTGTGGCCTTCAGCCATTCATGTGAACATCAACCTCATCCAATGGGAAGAGCCAAATTCAGCCACACTTATGGATACTTCACCTTTCCAAGAGAACTGGAGATTAGACATTAATGGAACAGCTGTCAAGAGCATAGATATTAACTGCCATTTACTGAGACATCACAAATTATTTGTCCAGCTTGCCAGAGAGCTCCTGTAATCTACCACAAAACCCCCAAAGATTTGAGCATTAGAAGATTGGGAGCAAAATATACAAAATAAAAATGAGTACAAAATACTCATATATTTGTTCCATGCCAAAGGCAAACAGTTTGGCTCTAATCCAACAAAGCATTTAATTATATGAGACAATCTATTGCTAAGCATGACTTCAGCTCCTGGGTGGAGCATTTGGGATCATGCAGGGCACTTCCATAAATATAGATTTTTAGAGCCTACTTTTTAATTTCCAGGAATAATTAAGCAGTTGACTGCAAAATAAAAACCATTTATAAACTTGATATTATTATCATAATTATTTCTTCCAAACACAGGTTCAGGAAGTGCAAAGCTTTGTGATCCACAGGCAGGTTTTAGGTGGGTATTAGGTGGTTTGATTTAGGGGGTTTTGTGGTTATTTTTCTTCCCCACAAAATAATTCCCAATTCCACACAGCCAGTAAGACACATCTCTCAACTCAAATTAAAAAAAGCCAAATCTATTTCAGTACAAGTTTATTCAAAGTGTCAGTGGCTACAGGTACTTATTTGGAAAGCTCTCCTACTGCATTAAATTTCCTGGGAAAATTACCATCTTAAGGCTGAGAAAAGCTCAGCAGAGCAGCCCACCTCTCTCTATATATACATCTCTCCATAGCCCATCAGAAATCAAGACAACTTTCAAGTCAGGATGCAGAAGCCTGTGCTATATGCAGGACTTCCTTGCTGCCTTCTGCATGCAAATGCTCTGGCTATTCTCTATTAATATTCTCAATTACCATATGACCTATTATTCTGACAGCTATGCAAAAGGCTGAAGGACCAATAACAGAAAAAAAAAATTACTCCTGTACTGTTAGCAAAGGCTCTGTCTTGGTACTTCACTGTCTCTTCTACTCTACATATAAACAATTCCAGGGTTCTGCTCTGCTGAAGCTTTCACCAGTCATTATTATAGCACTGTTTAAATAATAATTCTGCCCCTACAACAAAGAAGAAGTATCATTATTTTATATGAAAGCCTTGTCATAAGAAAGATAAAAACCTCTATGGTTTTCTATTAAGTATAACTCCAAATAAAACAAATTTTTACCTATTTATTTATGTCTGTACATATAAAGGCACATTCCCATGACAAGGTTTCAGAATGTTTCTTTCCAAAGCCACACCTGGAGGAGCCTGCACACACCAGGCCATGAACGTACAGAATACTCAGCCAGGAATGTTCCAGAAAGCCAATACCCATTCTCTTGGTCGTTTAGCCCCAGATCTATTTTGGTTTTGGGTTTTTTTTAACCTCTTTCACAGACAAAGTTTCAGACACCATCTTGCTTCATAATGAAGACCTGAATTGCAGACAAAGCAAAAGCAGCAAAGCAGAACAAACAGCTTTGATTATCTTCTTCAAATATTGTTATGTTGGCATAAAAGTGTTTGGCTCTCACAATGTCTTTTTTTATTGTTTGAAACATGAATGGGTTCAGAGGAACAGCAGCACAATGAGGACGATTCAGTACCTTTTTCACAGAGACACAAATGCATTGTCAGAGCAAACACTGCTTTCTGCACTCACCAGTGCAGAGGTCAAGGAGGAGCCCCCAGCACAGACACCTCCCCAGCCCACAGCAGTTACCACAATTATTCTTCCAGTAAGAAATCAGCTGAAAAGGAAAAAAAAAAAAAAACACGACTTGCCTATATATATATATATATATATATATATACACACACACACAAAATTATGTTGTCTCCTGAATGTTTATTCTGTCAGCACACACAGTTTAAAACAACAATCCCATAAAACAGCAGGCATTTGCTTTTCTGGCTGAGATAGATCCAACAAAAGCAGGAAATAGAACTTCTCAATTTAAAAAATACTACACAACTGGTACCATTAAATTTGTTTATTAGAAATCTTTGAGCCATTAACAGGGAGGGAAGTACCAGGCCAAAATTCACAAGAACATTATAAATGTGTCAATTGCATTTTGCATTCTGCTGCCACTCATTTATTCAAGAATGCAAGAGGAAATAAATAGTCTTTGACTATTTGACATCTAAATAATAAAAAAAAAATTCAATTCTTAAAGGTATTTTCTCTCTTGATTGACCACCTTTCCTTTATATGGTGTGTGCCAGTTTAATCCTACCAGTTTTCCTCAACAGCTTTCTAAAATAATTCTCCTCCTTACTCAAGAAGAGCTCTCTGAGTATCACACGTTCCCCGCAGTGCCCTTGAAATAGAGCCTTGCTATTCCATCTGAGCAGGAAACCCAGAATATCAAAGATCCAATCTCCACAGACCTCAGCTGCAAGGGAAAAGCAAACACTTGGGTTTGCATCACCCTCATCCAAGGGAAAAGAGAGCTTTGAACAGCATCAAAGGGATTCAGACCATCTCTTGCCACTCGGAATCTTTGGGCAAGTGAAGTCGGCACATTTTAAACAATATTTGGTGTGTTAATGTTCATTTCAGAAATGGGCAGGTGGCAATTATGTGACACCTGGAGCACTGTGTGCGCTGAGAGGTGGACCCAGAGCCCAGGGAACACGTGGAAGTGGAAATGGAAGACAGAGCTTTGCTAACCATTCACCTGCAGGGTTTCTCTCCTGCTCTACAACCAGAACGTTGCTTCCTGAAATAAAAACACAACCCCAGCATAACAAACCTTCCTCATGTTAATCTGCCATTCCCACACTTCAGGCCAGAGAGGACTTCAAATAAAATATTCTGTAAAGCACAGGACACAGCTAAACCTGCACTAATCCAAGGTGTCTGTCTTTAAGTCTCCTTCAAGGATTTATCTGTGCTCACTGAGAAAAAAAAAAAAAAAAAAAAAAAAAAAAAGAAGAAGCATCCATGCAGCACAATTATCTTAAATATCAGTTACCATCCCCAAAATGTACTACTACTGAAACTTGACATTTCCAGGGAGGAAACTGCTTAACTAAAATTGTTCAGCTGAAATATATACACTGTCAATACAACAAGTTCTCTGCTCTGGGAAGATGCCAATTCAATTCAATCATATACTGTTCCACTGCTGCAGGAGATTTTTTATTTTCCTAGGGGAACAGGAAATAAATAAGCTGAAAGCTCATCCTTAAAATGTTGCTGGAATTCCTGTATCTAGTTCCACAACTATGGCGTCTGTCCCATCTCAGTAGTCCTGACTCTACTCACTGTTGGAAATACCATTTGTTAGAGATATTTGACAGAGCATTATTCACCCACACTCATTTTTTAACTTCCACTGTGCTTTATAAAAAGAGTAAGTAGATTTTGACAAGGGATTAGATGGCACAGCTATTGATCCAACACACACGTCCACTCCTCTTTAGTCTTCTCCATTCATAAGAAATCTTTTCTATTCTCTATGGCTTTTTACAAGCGAGCTTTACAAAGAAAGATTTTGAACAATTGCCTTGTCATACTTCATGCACACTTTTAGAGATATTCTATACATGACATTCCTTTCTACAAGGGATATGGAAAAAAATGAGGTTTTTTTCACATGAAATAGTAAAATCAGGTGACTCAGTCAAATTCTAAGATGTGAGGTCAGAAAATAAAATATACTGAGCTTTGTATTCCAATAGTGATTACTGGGAGCTGGTCAAAACAAAATGCTGATGTTACAGCCAGAAATAGCAAAACTCTAAACAAGAAAGGTGATCCAGCTTCTCCAGTGACACCACACTCCACATGTGAAGCAGCTGGAAATTTACTGCCTGGTAGTTTGGAACCTGAGGAGTTCCCACCCCAGCTGACTTTGGCATTTTCATCCCGTTGACAGCACTATGGCTAAACAGTTACCAAACACAAAAGGGCAGGCAACAGATTGGCCCTCCCAAAAGAGTCTGTGTCAAAACAGCTTTTCCACAATACACACCAAAGACTTAAAACTTGGCAGGGGAACATGAGGAAAAGATGAACGTTTCTATTCAAATGTCCAAAACCCCAATATTCATTATTCCAGGATAGAAAGAGAAGCAATAAAGAAGTGGAAATTAGTTAAACAATGTGCAGGCTTCAGCCAATTACCACTCCAAAATGAGTTAGCAGCATCTATTATGTTTTATGTTAATATGCATTTTCTTCCAGCAGTTCCTAACTCCACTCAATGTCAAAGCTTTCCCAGCACCTCAACCAAACACTACAAGAAAAATATGCACATTACTACAAGTATTTCTTTGCTCATTCCCAAAAGAACGTGGCCAGATGCAGTCTGTGAAACAATTCACCATGATGAGCCCTTCCCTAAAATTCTCATCTCCCACTGCCTACCTCAGCACAAGAACTGTCCACAGAAAATATTCCACAGTTGCTAGCAGCCTTTCATAGCAGGTATTACCACCTTAAAAACTCTTGTAGGGAAAAAAACAAAATAACAAAGAAAGAAAGAATAAAATATTTACAAAGGTAACTTTTCACTCCTGTGAATTTTTAATCACTGAATAATAATGCAGGTCTTAAAAAGCATTGCCTGATAAATGATCGCTGCCCACTACAGAGTCTCTCAAGTGTCACATCTGTTAAAATTTCATGGAGGCAGAAGTTTTAATGATGTCTGAAAAATATCTATTTTTAAACACCAAGATGAAATGGAAAAAGAAAAAAAAATTACGAAATAATTTGGAAAAAAGGCACATTCAGAAAAGGGTGGATAAAATCCAAAGCCTCAATAAGTGGGTATTACAAAAGAATTGATGGAAATGTCCATTTGTGACCTACAGCTCCAACAGAACTCCCATCCTGCAGCACAGCAGCAGAACTCTTGCATGCAGAGGCTGTTGGCACCAGCTCCTGCTGCAGAACCAGCAGGAGCTCTGCCTGTCCACAGGGACAGGCTTCCCTGAAAGACATTTGTTTGTCTCAGCCACTCTTGGCACCAAAAATGAAATCAAAGACTTTGTGCTGGAGATGTTGACAGGCTGGGAGGGCTGGGGGTGCTCACCTGGAGAGGAGCTCCAGGGAGAGCTCAGAGCCATTCCAGGGCCTGAGGGGCTCCAGGAGAGCTGGAGAGGGACTGGGGACAAGGATGGAGGGACAGGACACAGGGAATGGCTCCCACTGGCAGAGGGCAGGGATGGATGGGAGATTGGGAATTGGGAATTCCTGGCTGGGAGGATGGGGAGGTGCTGGGATGGAATTAGGGATGGAATTCCCAGAGAAGCTGTGGCTGCCCCTGGATACCTGGAAGTGCCCAAGGCTAGGCTGGATGTGGCTTGGAGCAGCCTGTACAGTGGAAAATGTCTCTGCCCAGGGCAGGGGGTGGATTGGGATGAGCTGTAAGGTCCCTTCCAAGCCTGTGACACCGAGGCCAAGCAGAACAAGGGCAGTGCCCCCGGCTCCTGGACAGCAGCAGCCTCGCTGTGCTCATCCTGCTGGGACAGACAGCTCGGTGCCTCTCCCACAGACACGTCCCAGGGCCCCCAGTGCTGTCCCCACGTCTCAACACCACTAAAAAGTGCCACAGGACCTCAGCTCTCCCCACTCCCTTCACCAAAGTGTGGCTTGGGGTTATATTTTCCATTAAACTTGTCTCAGACTGGCAGTGTTTAATCCCATTTTATAGATACAACACATTACAACACTTTACAAGGAAGGCGCTCCCACATACATCACAGGTTTTTATTTTCCTCTCCAAATTAACTGTCTTTCATGGCTTCATAACCTCTTCTGATAGAAAAACAGCCTAAGCAAATGACTCCTCACCCCAACATAACAAAATTAATTCTCTTGCCCAAGGCAAAGGAAAATGAAATGTTAGAAAACAAATCGCTAAAAAAAGCAACTTAACTGCCAAAATCAGCTTCTCTTATAAGGTTTTAATAACTTCTAGCTTTTCCAAAAGAACATATTTGTAAAACATGAGAATCAACTTGACAAATCAGAAAAAATAAAGTGAGAAAAGACATTTTTTTAATAAATGAAAAAACCTCTTTAGAAAAAACAATAATTCAAAAAATTACTACACAACACTGCTTACAGAGTTTGCATAAATCCTATATACCTTAGTATTTAACAGGATGCATATTTTTATGAGAAAATTGTGGTTTAGACTTAAACTTTGAACAATTTTCTTTTGGAAAAAAATGTAACAATGAAAGGAAAAAGAAAACAAAACCATAAACATTGTAGGAAAGAGATGACATAACAAACACACAACACTATTTCCATAATTCGTTGTTACCTTTCTTGCAAATGGTATCCCAGAAAATACTATTAAAATATGACCAGGCGAATCAAAAGCAAGCCTAGTGAGATGTCTATCAAATACCTCTGACCTGATAAGGAATTATAAAAAAAAAAAACATCATGATAGCCATAAAACAAACTGAACCCAATCTCAGAATAAGCAAGTAAAATAATGGTTACAAAAATAAATCTTTAAATGCTCTTAAAAATTACAAGACATTAACAATATGCTCCATCATTTCAGCAAAACAGTAAAATGCTGCTTGGGAAATGTTCTGCATTCTAAATTAAGTCTGCAGATCCCAGGGATTATTTTATTTTGTGTTTGCCTCTGAGGTCATGTACAGTTTTGCTGAGAGTTATTTTCTTCTAGAACCTATAAGGCTGAGGCACCTCAAACTTTCTGACCTTGAAATACAAACATCTGCAATCAAACACAGAAAACCTTATTAAAGTGGGCAGCAAAAACCATGGAATTAAATTATAGAAATGTATCTAAATGATAGAAATGACATTAAACAGAAATTCCTACATTCTTTCCTTTTGTGCTTTACCTGCACATAGGAACCATAATGCCAGCAAATTGAACTTTTCTTTTCGCCCTGGTTTATATCCACTGACTACTCCCAGGTTTGCCCTTTTCTGCTTGTTTCTCTTTTTACAGCCCTTACTGCCTTTTTAAAGGGAAAACTTTTCATCTCTCACGATTCCTCCTGCATTCTTGTGCTGGGACTCCCAGTGCCAGGGGCACTGCCAGCCACCCGTGGGACAAGGGAGGATGTCCTTTCCCTCTGGCTCTGGGCACAAGCTTCAAGGTGTTCAGGAAAACAGGAGAGAAGAAAGAAGTTTGTTTGTCACACAGCTTTCATTAGCAGAGCAGTTCTAGCTTAAGTCCAAGCACAGCATTGTTACTGGAAAACATAACACAAAAAAGCTTTTGAAATACTATTGGACTCATGTGGGGTGAATGATAAAAACCATGTTTAATGTTTATTAAACATGTTTAAAATTGTACCATTTTCTTTATTAAATTATTTATGTTCCATGTTTATTAAACATATTTAATAAAGAAAATGGTACAATTTAAAGAAAACATGTTTAATAAAGAAAATTGTACAATTACTACTTCAAATGTAGAGTTGAAAATATATCTGGTGACCACCTAGCAACACAAAATCTGTGGAGAGAAACACATTTGAAAATAATTTCTTGCCTCCCACTTCAATAGGTGGAGCTCAAAAGAGATGGCAAAGCCCAGGAGAGGAATGTCCCTTCCCCACCTGTTCTTACCCCAAGGTCAATGCACCTGCCACAGAACCACATACAAAATCTGCACGCTGAAAGCAGCCAGTGCCATCAAACATGGGCAGAGCAGGTGACAGATGGGAAACAAGCAGAAAAATGCTTTCCAGCAAAGCTCCAAACAGCTGCTCAGCTGTTTGGGGAGGGGTGTCCAAGCCTGGAACTCCTGTTCCCCAGCTCTGGAAGGCCAGCAGGGCTCTGCAGGCTGTGCTCCAGCTGCTCCTGCTCCCTCTGCAGCCCCAGCACCCAACCCGAGCTCTCCTGCCCTGCCCTCACCCCCAGGAAAGGAGAGCTGAGGGAGAGGAAGGAACCCTTCAGCCCTCTCCCTTCACAGCCACTTGGGTACCAACAGGACAGGGTGGGGGCAAGGAAGCTGCTCTGCTTGTTCTGGTGCTCCTGCAGGCTCCACAAGCTCTGGCCCCATCCCTGTTTGCCCTCAGCTGATGGGCTGCCCCTCTGCAGGCTTTACTGCTGGAAACAAACAGGTCCCAAACACAAAGCTGCTTCCTCATCCTCCCGCAGCATCTTCTTGGGGCTGCTGCCAAGAAGGAGCCGAGGCTCTGGTTACACCCACTCCAGTCCTCCCCTCACCCAGCCTTGGCACAGCAAAGAGTTCCAGCAGCTCCAGAGAGAGCTCCTCCAGCAGAGCCACCCCAGGAGAAGAGAGGCTGTCCTCAAGTGACAGCTGGGACTTGCTGACCTTGCTAGAGCTGAACACTGGCCCCTCAAGCTGCACCGCTTGCCCAGCAAAAAGCACCTCCAGGAGCTGCCATCCCTTGAGGAAGGCATTTGCTGCCTGCCAGGGGCAGCTGAGAACCAGGAGCCCAGGATTTGCCCATCACCCACGCCCAGCACTCCCCTCCCAGGCGTGGGGACAGCCCAGCAGCCAGCCTGGAGCCTGGAAGTGGTTTTTATCCAGGTGCATTGGCACGAATTCCCAAGCTGGGTAGGAAGAGGACTGCAGGGGCTCAGTGGGAGGGGGCTGGGGCTGCCCTGTGCCAGCCACTCCAGACCCTCCATGGGTCAAAGCTGAGCCTAAGGAGGAGTCCGTGGTGCCCCTGGAGCACCCAGAGGAGCCTGAGAGCTCCCACGAGAGAACATTTAAACAATGCTGGTGGCACTCCTGGAGGGGCTGCAGCCTGTGGGTGCTCAGCAGAGCCCAGGAAACAGCTGAGGAGGAAGGAGCAGGGGCAGAGTGAGGAAAAGGAGCAGCAGGAACTGATCCCAACCACAGCAAGGGAAGGGCAGGGATGTTCTGTGCTGAGCTCAAGCCTAGCAAAGGGGATGAAAGGTGTCTTAAGTGTTTCAGTGTTTGTTATCTGTTTACCAATCAGTAATCAAATGTTTAAAATCAAGCTTGATTCCCTGAATTCAGACCACTCTGCCCAGAGCAGTAACTGGTGAGCAATCTCTCTGTCTTTATTTGGAACCTGAGATTTCTGACTCCAGTTCCTCCTGTTTTCTGCCCCATCCCACTGTGGGGAAGGTGTGACAAGAAGCTGTGTGAGTGCTTTGCTCTTAGCTGGGGCCACCCCATTGCACCAGGGCAGATTGTCAAGGACTCTGTGGTCACATCATCTGCCCTAATCCATAGAGCACCATCTCCATCATTAACAGAACAGAATTTTAATGACATGTCCCAGCCTGGAAGGCACCAAGGGCATGAATAAAGCCCAGCTGTGATTTGCTTTGCCTACAAAAATAACTGTTCAGCTAGCACAAACCCCATTCTCAAACTGCAATAGACAATTCTGTACCAGTTTGGAACTCTTTTCCCAAATGCATGTGCCACTCATGTTCCCTTCCAGCAGGATTCAGGTCTTGTTTATCTTTACCCATAGCAATGAATCTTACTTGGAGGATTTAAAATTTTTCCTTTCATATCTTCAGCTCAAAGCTTTCAGAGAATCACAGAGCAGTCAGGGTTGGAAGGGACCTCTGGAGATGATCTAGTCCAACCCTCCTGCCAAGGCAGGGTCACCTAGAGCAGCTATCAAGCAGGGCCACCAGCTCCTGCAAACTGTCAAATCTCCCCACTTGGTTGCCTTATTTACCTTTGAATAGCAATAAAAAAACAGAGCCAAGTCCTTTGCTCAAGGGGATAGCAGCATCAGTAATATTGCTGCAGTTAGCATTCTCCAATTTTAAATTTTCATTAAAGAATTCATATTACTCATGAGCCTATGCAATATTCTAATCATGCTGTATTACCTTTTTCCATTAAGGAGTCAGTAAATTCAGAGCACAAAATCTTTTCATTCTCCTGACAGCCAGCAGGGACAGAAATACATCTCCTGCAGATCTGTCTTGTAGGATTTTATCTACAGACCAACGCCATAAGTATAAATCATTTCTGAGCAAGTCCAGGAAGCTCTTTTTGCAGTATCTTGCTGGAAATCAGAATCTAACCTTTTCCCTGAAAATTCATCAAGGATGGATGACATAAAGCATATGTCATCAAGACTACATTTTACCTGCATTTAACCTTGTCCAAATTTAACTGTGGCCAGCTTAGCAGAGTGTCCAGCCATGAACACATGGGCCACAGTTCAGCTTTTTTTGCTGATAAATGGGAATTGAAAACTCTTATATAAAGCATGCAGCCAACCTTGGAACTTGAATGCAAAATGGTTGCATACATCTTCATGTCTGACTTTGCAAGTCTTAACCTTCCTCATATTTACCACCAACTTTTCCAAAGAGCAAACAACCAAAAGCAAAGCACAGCCTCAGTTGGAGGGTTAAGATTCAATTCACAGAAAGACAATGGGTGGGTGATAACAGGGAAAAAAAAATTGGTTTAATTATGTTTTTTTGTTTGTTTGTCTTAATTTTAAAAAAGCATCCTTGAAAACTGCTCAGAGAAAAAATCACCCTCCAGAAATAATAATCTTGTTTTATTTATAGTCAGGGTCGTGGGAAATCTTTCCTGAAACATAAAAAAATACAGTTCCCCAGATTAGTTTTGGTATGGGAATTCAAAAAATGAACAGCTATGGGAAAGTTTAAATTCTCATCAAATACACCTGAGTGTCCTTGTTCAAAATGGTTTGTACTTTCTGTCACTCCTTGAGCAGAGAGCACAAAGGCAATTGTAATTGCTGGAACACCCAGGACTAATTATTGTGGTAACCCAGAGTTTACTAAAAGCATGAGCATCTCTAATGTTTACAGACTAGAGTCTGTGATCGTGGGTAATCACTGCATGATTAGGATATTATTTGAATGCTTATATTTGACAAGGAAAAAAAATCTATAAAATTACTTTATTATACTAATACAAGCAATCACTAAATTTTTGTTAAATACCCCATCTATAGAAGTCTGCTGTACATAGTAGTGAATTAATGGTATCTAGCAGCACTTTATATCCCTCAAAAATAAAACACTGGTGGCAAGAGGATGCCTTCTTTCTGTACTTATTGCTCTCTTTGGTGCTTGCATAACAAAATCCATCCTCTGTCACTTGTGATTCACAGTTTAAAATGCTGTTTGTTCTGAGCACTGCATCAACAAAGTACAAGACAAACAAAGCCCCTCAGAACTGAGCCTGAACCCAGGGCAGCCTCTGGCCTTGAGGAAACGATCCTGGCTCAGCTCAGGTTGTGTTCCTACAATGCCAGCCTCTCACCCTGCTGCTCTGCCCGTGCCAGAGGCAGCTCTGGCACCACAACTGCAGGGAGAAGTTCTGTGTCCTCTACAAGTTCCAGCTGCACAGCCACAGCTTGTGACTCCAGACACACTCCACAGAAATGCCACCAGACTTGAGCCATCTACATCTCAGAACTTTGGATTACCCTCCAAAAAATAGCACCTTACTGAAGAATGGTGCTCGTTCTTAAGTTTCCCTGTGACAAATTTATGCTTTTGGGGCCGATCCTTTCAGGAAATCAATCAGGATCTGAATCTCAGCAGTAAATCCACTGAGTGCCATTTTTCCCAAGGCATCCAAGCCACAGGCTCACCACTTCTGGAGGCAGCTTTGTGCCAGCCCTTGCAGAGTGTGGCAGACTGTGACCAGAGCTCCAAACATAAAACATTCATTTAAAACATCAGAGGTGGCATCAGCACCTGCTCCGCTGGCCCCTCATGTCCTCCACCACAAGCAAGGGGAGTAAGGAAAGCTTTGCATTTCTGTCAGGCAGAATCATTCTGCTCTCTGCAGCACCTCCATCACCCCCTCTGTTCCTGCTGCAGGAGCTGAACACTCCTGGGTGATAATGCCAAGCAATGTCACAGAGCTCTGCCACAGGCACCCACCTGCCCTGAGTGCCTCAGGAAGGAATCCCCCTGGAGCTGACTGCCAGAAGAGTGGATTTTTTTCTCTCCAGAAATGCTGCAATTATCGTTGTCAACACTGCAGGCAGGTGAAGTGTGGGTGCCAGGTGCCTGCCAGCTGGAATGCAGCCTGGAATGCAGCACCTATGGTCCCAGCTGCTCTGCACCTCGTCCATCACACTCTCAGAGACACAGGTTTGGCCCCCCAAAAGTCAATAACTCTTCTAGTAAAGTACATTCATTAACCTTTGTGAGAACCTGCAGCAGTACTCAGGGATATGTGGGCTCACAGACACACACAAATACCTGCCTGCATCTCTTATTTCCTTCATTATTAGGCTTGCTATCTACCCTTTCCCATTTCCTTACCTTAAAATATAAAATATATAAAATAAAAATATATAAAATATATAAAATAATATATAAAATATATAAAATATATAAAATAAAAATATTTCTTTACCTTTTGTAATAAAGGATACCTTTTATAATAAAATAATAATGTTTCAATTTGACTGGATGCATATCACTACTCTGTTCACATATATGCTATTTAGATGCTCTCATACAGATATATTATATGCATATTCAATTCACCAATGCTCTCTAGGAACTGCTGTCATGATGATAAAATTTCCATCTCCATTTGCCACCAACAAAAATGAGTACTATATTATTGTGCCTGCAGTTAACCAGATTCAGGGAGCACTGGGGTTTTTCACTGAATTGGTTGTTTGGGGTTTTTTGTTGTTGTGGGGGTTTGTTGTTTTTTAGTGGATTTTTGGGTTTTTTGGTTGGTTGATTGGTTTGGTTTTTTTGTTTGTTTCTTTGATTTACGGTTTTTTTGGGAGGGCTGGTTGTTATTTGGGGTTGAGGAGGGTTGACTTTGTTTTAATTTTTTGCTTGTTTCACTTTTAATGGTGGATTTCCTTAAAAGAAAAGCACAGAAGAAAAGAAAAAGAAAACCACAAAATAATAATAATAATAATAAAAAAAAGTTATTTAAAGCACACAGATAAACTCCATTTCCCTGAACAAATCCAAAACCCCAGCAGGGGAAAACTCCGTGGACAGAGCAGGGCCTGTTCCATGCAGGTCTCTGCTCCTTTCTCCCCATCACCAGATTTCCCAGTGTACTTTCTGCTTCCCTCCCTGCACACAGAGCCCCACCAAAGCCCAAATCCAGCTTTGACACCAGCATCCTTCTCAGACAAGGAGGGAGTGCGATTTATAAAGGCAGTCCAGACTCCAGAGTGTATTTCAAAGCCAATGTCACACTCTTGAACAGTAACTGCATTTGTTTCCCTGCCGTTTCAGGGGCTGTAGGAAGCCCTGCTTCACTTAGTAAAAGCACACACTCATCCCCAAACCTCATCTCTTTAAGATACAATATATCAAACCCAAAACCATACAAAACTGAATATAGAAGTATTCTGAAACTATTTCATTACTCAAGCTACAAGTTTCACAGTTGGGTTTTTTTAGACAACTATAACAAAATAACATTACCCACAAATTTAGTAATCTCAGGATCTATATTAGAAGGAGATAAGAGCACTGCATCTCAACAGAGATCTGAATGAACAGTGGAGTCGGTCCCATACATGCTCACTGGCATTCTGGCCAGGAGCAACACCTTCCAGGCTTTGTCTGTAATGTTCTGCAGGTGCACAGGAGAACCCAAACCCACCTGACAAAAGTTCTGATCACTTCACTGGAGGAGAAATGTCCACATTAATCAATTAAACATTTCCTAAGCACACAGAGCTGAAGGGCTCACACACTTTGTAACTTCAATATTCAGGCTGACAGGTACCAAAGATCATCCCAGCTCCTGATACTTTCTCAGTCTCACAGGAGACTGACACCAAACTGAACATTCATTGTAATCAGTTATTCCTATTTACAGCATAAGAAATTCAAACTGCTCCTCCTTAACAATACCCATCTGGAGTTATCAACAAGGGAGCCAGAGCAGCAAATGTTGTGGCATGAGCACTAATTAATTTCCTCTTTGTCACTCCCACCATGCAGTGAGCTGAGTTCCTGATTTCTATCACCACTTTGCCCATGCAAACATTCACCATCTCTGTCCTTCACACTGCTGGGGTGCTACACAAGGCAGAGGAATTTCTCTGGTTCTTGCAGTTGCTTCAGGACAGTTCACTGAGCAAAACCTCTTATCACCCCCTGCTCTCTGCTGCTCACACCACAGGGGACTGCACAGAGCCCATGGATTTTCTGTCATCAGCAAAGTCAAGCCTCCTCCTGCTGACACACAGAAAGCTTCCTCAGCTTCTAGAATGGGCTGGAAATAACCTGCAGAAGTACATGTGTTACAAAACAAGGCGAGCAGAAACACAACTGAGATTAATGCACAGCCCCTCTCAGCCTAGCCAAGCATTTAGGCACAAAAGCAGGAGAAACAAACACATTTCTTCTTGAATTAAATGAATGGGAAGGATACCCTGTGGTGTACTGCAGCAAAGCAACAGCCCCCTGTTAGTTTACACTGGTAGGCTGAATTTTGGACATTAAACCTTTAAAACATAACATTTTTGTGAAAAGTGGATCATGTAGGAGCTCCAGATTTAGATTTCCTAAGGAGATCATCTGGGACAACACTTATCTCACATTAACACAGCCGTGTCCAGTCTGATCTTCCTTTCTAAAGAGTTGTTCTATGTATGCACAGAAAGCCTTTAGAAGAACACACTTCTTTTTGCTTAAAGTATTCTAAAAATATTACTTCCTAATGAGGATCTCATTTGCATGACAAATTCTCTGTGCAGTGTCAGAAACATCTTGAAATTAAGATGTCATGCTTACAGGAATTATTCTGCACACAGATGAGTTCTCACCAAACTTTGCTTCTGACAAGTTAATTTCATTTTCCTCATCATGTGCTTTGACAGCAAGATAAGGGAATCAAAGCCTTTCCCCAGTGAGAATCCTTTGCTCCTACATTAATTGGAACCAAGGAATATCATCCACTTGAATTCATCCCTACTTTTCTGGCCAAATATTTAAAATCAATCATTTACTAAGCTAACAGTACATAATGTCACCCATGCTTTCCACTGTAATTCTTGCAGGAGGAAATTCAGCCATTAAAGAGAAACATTAATAAAACAACTAAAGGTTTTTCCAACTTCTACACAATAGATTTAAACTAAAAGAGAGCATAAAACCATCAAAGTTTTAAAATTGGGGATTAATAAGATGAACCTCTCATTTTAAAAGAAAATTTAAAAAAAAACTTTTAAAAAGCCAATATTCTCTACCTATCTGCAGAGCACAAAGAAACCCATGTGCATGCACTGAGAGACAGACTTAGGTACAAATCCTCTGCCTCAAGAGAGAGCAAACTCAGGAGCTGCTTCCTGCTCCCAGCCATCCAGAAACATCCAGCAGGATAAAGGAAAACCTCTGCCCAGCCTCAGGAAGCAGAAAGCAGCAGGACTCCAGCCACAGGCTGCAAAACTTTCACTTGCTTTAAGAGTGTTCCCCTCACATCACACACTCTGCTTTCCTGGCAGTGCCTCGGCATGGGAGAAGGAACCCTGCAGGTATTCCAGCATCCCTGTGCCCCTGGCAGGAGTGGGTGCAGGGAGCTTTCAGTCACGCTTCCCTGGAAAAAGCTGCCACTGAGTCCTCACCCAACGTGGCAAAAGCTTGATGGAGCAAATAAAAGACATTTCTTCCTCTACCTGGAGTCTGAGAACACATGAGAGCTCTGCACCAGCAAGATCAGACCCTATACACTTCTTTTCTCTCCTCAGCCTGGAAACTTTGGGAATTAATGGTGAAGTCATGAAGGAAACCTTAAATAGACTCTGTTTTCCACCATCACCAAGCTCACTTTCTCAGATTTTATCTGCTTCAGTTTCCCACTCAAATCTTATATTAGATTTTTTTTCCTCTTTTTTCTCCACCTCCAAGCTTTTCCATTTTCTTACATAATACTGAATAAATATTTTATAGCCAAAGAGGATTTCTACCTGTTATGTAACTCACATTTTTGGAGGCAGCTTCCCATGTCAGTTTTACTGATAGAGCCTTCAGTGAAATCAGGAGCTGCACTGATGTAAGCAGAGTGTGCCTAAACTTAAACAAACAGCTATGTTTATGCCACATTAAAAATGCTAAATGGGGTGAAATTTCATTCCATTGATATGCATAGGGGGTTGACAATATTGAGAAAAATATTGACATATGTATATAAACATCAACAAAACTATTAATTGTCACATAATGAGGCAGCAATTTAAGCATGCTGAGCAGATGCATCACAGCTAAACTGGAAACAACAGTCACATTCTAACTCTGAACCAGGCTGGGATTCATGTCTGGGGTTTGGATGTCCAGTCACAGATGCATCCCAGACACAGAAAATTTTGAACAGTTCACTCTAAAAAGTGCTCCGAGCAGAGCTCTCAAAAAGGAACAATATGCTTCATTTCAGAACTACAGTTTTATGACAAATAATTGTTATTTCAGATTTTAAAAATTTAAAATTAGTTGTGGTTGGGTTTCATTTTAGTTAGGAATTAATAATGCGGTGATGTACACTGATTGATAACATTTGGGAAAAAAAAAACATTTTGAAGATTGGCTTTAAGTTTGACAATAAGAACAATATAAAAAGACCACAGGTGTTCCACTGCCATCAACTCCTCTCAGGATGTGTCCTGAATGTGGAATTTTTAAAGAAATGTAAAGAAGACTTTATATAAAGCTATTAAGTTTTAATTGGATTTAACATGATCAGCTGCTTTCACTTGTAATTTTATGCTAGAAAACAGATTATAGAAAAGAAACGTTCTCTGTTTAGTCAGTCACTTGAATCACTTCAAGGAGACCATGTAACCATCGGAAAGGCCCCATTTCTTCCTTCCATATGGCATTAAATCAATGGCAATGCTGGGCAGAACAAATTTGGGGTTTCAACAGAACATTGGGACAGAATTCTGGGGCTTGCTTTCTGAAAAAAAGAGGAGGAAGCTCTTTGCTCAGCACTAAGGGCTTTACCACACGCCAGGAAAAGCGGGTGTCTGGGAACTTGGGAGGTTCCCGACACAACACCCATTGGGATGGTACCAGAAGGATTTATAAACGGGAAAGGAAGGACTTTGAAAAGTCTCCTCCGATTGTGGCTCCCTTGGAAAGCTTCCCTTCCTCCAGGCACCCAAAGCTGGAGGGTCACAGCTCTGCCCCCGGAGCTCGGGGTTCGCTTGTGCTGCGGGGGGACCGCGATCCGCAGAGGGTCAGAGACCAAGGGGAGAGGGAGAAGGGGAGAGCGGGATGGGAAGCGGAGAGAGAACGGAGCGGGAAAGGCAGAGAACGCGGCTGTGCACGGTGACAAAGCCGGCACCCGAACGGCCCCGCAGCACCGGGAGGACGGAGGGGCGCCCGCCACGCCGCGGCAGCCGGAGGAGCGGCGGGAGGGGCAGCGGCCAGAGGGGCCGGGCCGGGAAAGGGGTCGGGGCTCGGGGGGCCGGGTCGGGACCGGGTCGGGACCGGGTCGGGACCGGGGGTCGGGACCGGGGGTCGGGACCGGGGGTCGGGACCGGGGTCGGGACCGGGGTCGGGACCGAGCAGCCCCGGGGGCTCCTCCGCCCGCCCGGCGCCCCCTGGCGGCCGCGGCCGGTGCAGCCCCGCGCGCTCCCGGAGCTTCCCCGGGAGGCAGCGGGAAA
>QUSF01000081.1:1493035-1649167 GCA_003676055.1 Chloebia gouldiae
AGCCTGGACATCTTATCTTCATTTATCCTGAGCAGATCGCATTATCAGCTGCTGAATGAATTCTCTGCAGTAGAGGGAGGTTTAACATCCAGTCTTTTGTCCTGGATCTTAAAACCCCCTTTTTAACAATAATAGCTCAAAAGATATATTCCTTCTACATTAAATAGATGTCAACTCAATAGCTGAAGTTTGAATACAGTCTTCAATAAGGGTAATTCAGAACTGAAGATAAGGCAAAGGATGAGGGAAGTGTTCAGTGCCTCCCTTGTGAGTGCCCTATCACAACACGAGGACTTGCTTGAGAAAAATGCCATTAAATGGAGAAAAGGGAGTGAGACATTTATTAGCTCTCACACGTACAGGTATACATAAGGAGGCTACTTGGCTGAAGAAATAGAGTTTAATAGCTCAGAAAACCTGGCCATCAAGCTCAGGGACAAAACCTGTTTCTAAGCTGTTTCTTTAACCCCAGGTCAAAGGAATGACAAACATGCACCAACAACCAAAAATGCAATCTCCCAGTGCACATATACTCATTGGCCATTGACCAGTGATGGTGAGCACAATAACACCAAGACTGGAGTATCATAAAGAGGGATTTGGAGCCTCTGGACAAGACATTCAGTTTCTTGAAACCTCAAAAAAAAAAAAAAAAAAAAAAAGAAAAATAGAAAGCAGCCCAAGTTTCTGTATCAGTTTCCCACTGCAGAAAGAGGATGTCTTTAGTCTCTCAGCAAACACCAGCATGGAAACAAACCAGACAGTGTTGATGGTCTGAGCCAAAGTAAGCACTGGGTGGGATGGCACCAGTCTCTCACTTGGGGTGGGTTTTTTTCTTGTAAAGGGAGAATTTTTCAAATAACATTGAGCATCTCTAAATAACTATTTGTAATCAAATGAGTGTTGAGACTGCCTGTGCTGCAGCACAAATTAGAGCTGCACAGTGATAATCTCAGCTGGCTCCTGGTGCCACAGTCTTTGCATCTTACGTCAGCATGAGCAGAGCAAGCTTATGTTTGTCCAGACACACATCCAGGGATTTTTGGGTGCTGGCTGGGGCAGGACAGGCTAAAGCCATGGAGCAGAGCCAGCCGAGCACTCCAGCCAGCAGTGCCAGCTCCCAGGGGGACAGCTGGACACAGTCTCTGCCTAAGAAGGTCAATGTCCAGGGGATCTGTCAGTCTCAAATGCAAAAACAAGTTTGGTGGCATAGCTCTGTGCATGTGAGTGTAAAAAAGGTCTGTGGTGCATGCCATGATAGCAGCTGGTTCTGCTTTCTCACACGCTGGGCATTACTACCACGGGTGACTCTTCTGCACCAACAACTGCACAGAAATCAACCTCCCACCTCAGCAAAGATGGGTTTGGTTACTTATAAATAGTCACTGGTGCTGGAGGGTTGGAGAGCAAGACAAATTTTACTTCTTCAAACACCTCTTGGTTCATGTACACAGAGCCAGACAGCAATGGTTGATAAAAGAGTTGATGTGCAAAGATAAGAATAAAATCCCATTAACTCTTCACAGAAAGAGCTGAATATCATTTATATCCTAGGGAGTGTTTGATGTAAAGTTGCCTGTCCACCCCCTCCTGCTCACCTTGTACCTTTTGTAGGCACCATAAAAACACTGCAAAAGCAGCAAATTCAGTGCTTTGATATGTGGCAGCACAAGCATTAGAATTTCCCACGTTAGGAAGAGCACTGGGGGGAGTCTCAAATTACACAAAGTTGGCAAAGTTGGTACATCATCACTACTGAGTGAAATGCAAAAAAATTATGACAAGTCATGTGTATAAGGCTGGCACCAAAGAACTGGAAGCTCATACAAATGATACTTCGGTCCTTTTTAACTGCTACTTCTCTGGGTTTTATTCTAAGATAAGAAAAACTGCACTATAATTAAAAATTTTTGGTCCAAAATAGAAATTTTAAACAGACAGACTATAGCTAAAAGTCAAGAAGAAGCATTTAAAGATCTTTCAAAGCTACAGAAATGAGATTTTTAATCTTCTTTCTTGCTCTAGCCTACTTCTATGAGAAAGAAAATATTCTAAGCATGAAGTGTTCCACAGACTATACTCCTGAGAGTTAAATATTGCTCCGGATTTTTGTTGGTTTTGAGGGTTTTTTTAAGGCCAACTGTATGCTCTATTTAGTTTTGCCTTCCCACTCACACACAACACTTTAAAATTTACAAGTTCCAGTGATACCAACTGCTTTCATAAAATTTAATCCTTCTCCCAACAGATCTTGCTGCTCTTGACCCTCCAGCCATTGCAGTTACCATAAATCCACTGCTCTCAGGTTTCTCACACGCCTGGGAGTCCAGCACTGTGCACAGCAAAGGTCATTTTGAGTGTTTCAGGAGCAAAACAAAGCCAGGAGGTGATGTAAGCCTGGCAGGGGAAGCTTTGCCCACGCACGTGTGGCTCGCTGCTCCACGGAGCAGATTCCAGGACTGAGACATCTCAGAACCAGCAGCTCCCAGAAACACCAGTGTGCCCCAGAAAAGGCTGCTGGAGCTTTTTGCTGGCACTTGGATGTTTGGGCAGAAAAGCCACCTTGCTCTTGACAAAGTTTTAAGGGTATTGTACTGGAAGCTGAGGTGTTAAAGTAAGCTATTTGTGAAGATCACTTCTCGGTGTAAAAGAAGTTCAAGCCCAGCCTTTTCCAATCCAATATTCCCCATAGCCAGACCAGCCCTCCTGGAGGTCTGTAGGGCAGCACAGACACCCCAAAATCCCACATGTGGGGAAAAGGGACAGAAGAGGAGGAGAATGAAGACAGAAAAAGCTTTGCTTTGTATTATTTCTGTGTTCCATGAAAGATTTCTGAAGTATTCATTCTGCTTTCCAGAAATTACACCAACTTGGAGTTAACCTTGCGAAATGCGGGCTAACTTTTGGACAAAGGATGTACTATAAAGTCAAATGAAAATATGCCCATTTACACCAAAAGTAAAATAAAATGTGCTATTTTGGGGTTTTCAAGCAAATATTTGGTTAAACTGATTTACAATGATGCACTAAAAGATGGCATAAAATAACAACCCATCACTTCGGTCACCTACAGTATTCATTTAAATTATTTCACATAAATAAAAGTGCCAGAAAATACCTGCAGCAGTCCTAGCTTAGAGGGGTTTGAGACATCCATAACCATGCAAAGTAAAAAAATATTTACTTTTTTTCAGACAAGGCTCCTGCATTATGTATGCCCAGTAGAAATACCTTTGCCTGAAATCAATTGAAACCATCCATCTGGAGCAAACAAGAAAATTAAACACTTAAGAAAAAAAACTGTACAGCTTACCACCCTCAACCCAGGGAGCCTAAACCTTATTTTACACAATAATGCTCAAGCATTAATGTTGTCCAGTAGCATTCTATAAGAGCAAACTAATCTCCTTAACTGAAATCCACTGACTGGAAACATATTGAATATACTGTGGGAACAGTCTGAAATTACAACCTAAGCTGCCCAGGAAAACAATGGCAGTCCCATAAAACATTCTGTGAGCAGAGAGCTGGACAGGAACAGCAGGGACTGGACCAAAATGAGAACAAAAAAGGTGAGTCTCAGGAATTTTTACACTTCCTGGTCATCTCCCAAGGTATTCCCATCCCTTGGGAAATGGAACATGGCATCTTCTGCCCATCCTTCTTTCTTCTTCTTCACAGCCTGCACTCAAACAGCTCCAAGTTTTGCCAACTCTTTTGAAATGGCCACTATTACCTCCAAATTCTACTGCCTGTAAATGACTCTGCTTGAGCTCAGCCCAGAGGCTGCTGTTCAGGTCCTGTCCCTGCTGGGTGCCAAGGACTTTTCTCTACCAGCGCTGAGAGCCATCAGAAACGAGAGAAGGGGAACCAGTGGGAGAGGGAAAAGCAGCCTGGGTGAAATTCTGAGCCAATTCAACTCAGCTGTGAGTGATTTAAATCACTGATGAGTGAAAGCAACAAGCCTGATTTCCTGTTCTAGATCACGCCGTGAAATAAAATCTCTTACTATCTAGAGCTGAACAATTTTGGAGTGTTTTGATTCATGACAGTCCCTTGCCTCAGACGCCAGATATAAACTGGTAGCAAGTGCTTGTTCATGCATCAGTGAAGTCAGCTCTCACCATTAAACACATGGCCTGCCAAATATTGTCTCAATGGCTTTGCCCTGTTTTTTCAAACGTTATTTTTTCCATGTTCTGAGCAGTTACTCCTCTGATAGACCCCTGCAGCTCACCAGGTTGGTTTCTGCTCGCCATGATGACTAAAATTCCTGTTTTAGGGAAGTAAAGGCAAATCCTCCCCAGGCACAGATACTCTCTGCTTTAGTGGCCTGGCTGACTTCTGTGTGCAGCTGAAAATGTTTGCTGCTCTCTAACCATGCCCTGTTTGCGCTCTGAAAGGACATCCCAGGGAGCATTTTCAGAGGAGTGCATGCCTTCATTGCTGCTCTACCTGCAGCTCTCTCCCCTCTGCCCACATTGCTGGCCAGGCCTCACTTTCAGTCTGCACAGAAAACCTGTTAATTTACAATATCTTACTTAATGTTCCTTTTCTTTAGCATTCTCAGTGTTCAAATACTAGGGTCAGTTGAGAGCACAGCATGATTCTGCTGTTGGCCTGAGAGACAAATTAAACCTAATTTGACTCTACCTTCCCTCCAGAGCAGTGAGGACTCTCAGGCCGAACTCTCAAACATCCCCACCTGTGTCTCTCATCACTCCTCCACTACAAAATAAAAGGCATTTTAATTGGAACTTCTGGCTGTCACCCTTATAAAAACTACTGCACTCCTATTTCTTCTTTGTAGGAAGAGCAAGGAAAACTTCAATATTTGTAGGATTTGAAAAAGTTTCCCATTGATCGTGTGAAATCCATCTGAATAGATGTGATTAAACTCCCAGCTGATGGCACTTAGCCTAAGGTCAGCACTGTGGGATCAATGCAAATAAACCTTTCCTGCCTCTAGAAATCAGTCATATCTACCCAAAGAGAAAAATGTTCAAGGCAGAGACACCAAGTGATTTATAGCTGGTGGCATTACTTCATTTAAATAAAACACTCATTTAACATCCCAACAGTGAGTCTTTCAAGCTGAAATTACTTTTCTGTAAGAATTATTAACCAGAGAAAACATTTTTCCCCCCTTCAACCATACCACCTCAATCCCCTTTTTTATTTGTATTTTGTTTCTAGTGGGGAAAAAAAATTCTCCTATAGACTAAAATTGTAGAAAAATATAAATTTTCCAATAGAAAAACAATTGTATAAGCAAAATACCAGCTATCAGGTAATGACAGGAGAGCAACTCAAGAGGAACATTAACTTTCACTGTCTCTGAGGATAGGTTTCAGAAGACATTCCCTTCCATCTGCTATGGAGCTACCTTAGCACCAAAGACAAGGCAAGACAACAGATTATTCAGATTATTACGAATAACTAGAAAATTACAAGAAGCTGTGCATAGGAGTTTCATGGAGTTTAGGAGAGCATGGTTCAATGCACTAGGAAAAAAATCACATTCCCATCAGAGTATTATTTCTTTCATATTAATGAGCGTGGATAAATGTTTCCAAGTTGAATCCTTGGTAGTGCAAGTGAAAATTGAATTTGGGAGCAGGAAAAGGGACACAGGGAGTGTTTTTAGTAACATGGATTTTGTCACATTGGAAGTGGCCCTAAAGGCCAGGTACAAGCTGTAAGGAATGGTTCTGACTCGTGTCCCTGCTTGCCAGAGGATGCCAAGCTCCGAGGGAAGAGTGCCTGGGAAGAATTCGGTGCTGGGATCACCATTTTCCATCCAGGAGTTAAAACAGAATTTGCCTTATGGGACAGTGAGTTCTGCATTTTCTCCTGAACCCAGTCGGAGACAAGTTTGACCAGAATGCTCTTTGGTCACTCACAGTGTGAGCCAGGATCACAAACACAGCAAAAGAGCTCAGCTCTCCCAATGCCAGAGACAAGAGACTGAGGATCAGGTGAGTGAGCACTGCAGAACCTTTTCAAGCTCAGCATCTGGAAGTGCTGCCATCAATTCATTTCTTCTCAGAAAGGTTCTGAGGAGGGGAAGGAGCCAGCACACAAACGCTACACAGGCAGCACAGGTTATGCTGGAGAAAATCCAAGTGCAGAGAACAAAATGCCTGTTCTGGCACCTGTAACACTGACCCCATATTCCACCCAGCTCTGACCCCGTGCATGACATGAGTGCCTTCAACAGCTGCCACAAGCCTCAGCAGACAGGCAGTGTAGGCTGCACCAGGAGAATTTGCTTTCTGAAAAAAAACCTTTTCAGGAGAAATTTGCCACTTGAACTCCCTCAGACTTCTGCTATACCCGACTGCATTATCTAGACCAGCTCCAACAGGACTGACGATCTACACTGAGCAATCTGAGGGGCAGCATTACCCCAGGAAACAGAATGGGGGGGTTTTATGCCTCCTTTGAATAAGCTGAAGCAGTAAACTTTATTCCAGGCAAGCCCCAGGTTTATAAAAACACGGAGAAAAACTAACGAGCAGCCTGCTACCACAAAACTCCCCTGCAGTCCAAAGGCACAGAGCACTCGTTTGGAGAATGGAGCAGCTGAGAGGAGCTGAGCCCCAGGAATGCACTATATATCCTTCATTCCTTCTTGTGCACAGCACAACAAACACAGAGCACTCTGCAGGGGCTGCTGGCCACGGAGATCCGACCCTCCACACACTCTGCGGATGGGGACAATGATTCAAAGAGGTCTGCAAGAAAATGACAGAAGGGGCTGTGCAGTTCCCATACACAAACAAATAAATCTCATTCTCGGCAGCCACACTCCCCAGGATCAGACTTTTTAAACCCATCTTCACTATGGCAGCTCTTAATTTTCCCCGTGCTTTGTCACTCCCTTATGAAGCTCCAGCAGCGGCACATGGTGCACCTGGTGTCAGAGCCCACAAATCAACACACATCCCCCTAAATAAGAAAATAACAACTCACTGTTTAAAGACAACACACGTGCAGCCAAATTAGGAGAGTATTTTCCATATTCCCACTCCAGCCCTCTTGCAATGATTGTATTTCACGTACTGCAAGGACCTAAGGAAATTGAGCTCCTTATCTATAAAAAATACTGTACTTCTTTTCTCAAAGATTTGTCTCCAACAACAACCAAACGTCACATGAGTGAAAGTCTCAATGATATTGCACTCATGTGATTCTGTTTCTATGCAGGCTAAACCTCTCTTTTCTGTTTTGCATGACTCCACAAGCTTTTTTGAGATTTAAGAACTAATCCTATTTCACCAAAATATTTTTTTTTTTTGCCTTAGATCCAGTTCTCCCCTCACTCCTTTATTGGCAGTGAATTTTGGATTCTTTTCAGTTTGCAGGCAGAGGAATATGGGGGAATGCATTTACATTTTTCAAAAACTTTTGGAGAATAAGTGAAGGACATTGGTTAAAGCTCTTATGAGAATTTTAGGTCCTTAAATCTGTCTCTGTAGGTGTTGTGTTTTGGAGATGAGGCACTTCCAGCAGCATGACACATTAGAGGAGGGTTATTTCCAATACTCATGACAAAGAACTGTATCAGCATTCACTAGAGCAAGCACTCACTGCCCACCACACACTTGTGCCAGGGATTTTTTCTGACAGCTTCCACTTCCACTGTTTGACTGTGGGGTTTGGGAAGATTATACACCTCCTCTACACTTCCCTTACAATCCTGTTGCTCCATTCTTTGGAATCACCTCCCAACACAGAGGCAATGACAGTAGCATTTTGCCATAGTATTTTCTGGGTTATCTGGTAGAGCTGGTAGTCATTCCTCCTCTCTGTTAGGCCTAGAGGTGTCTGGGAAATATTTCCTGAAGTAAATTCTAATTCAATCTTCTAGAGAAGTCATTTATCCTTGGCTGTTCTTGTGATAGTTGAAATATGAAAAAATAAAAATCCTTTTTCTCTTGGATCTTGGTGTTAAACATACCTGCAGAGTCTGAAGGTACCAGCAAAATTCTGGTCTCATTTCTCCCATGTATCACTGGGAGACAAAGTTAATTGGATGGATGGATAAAAAAACCCTGACAGACAATATTGATCATCTGCAGGAGTTTGTCAGTGGGCTGCAAGGGGTGTGGAGAATTCTCAGCAGAACTTTCTCTATATAATTCAAACTATTTCTCCTTTCTTTCATATTTGGAGACCTTGAGCAGATCCAAGGATGAATCATTCTTAGAGTTGCAGCTACATTACAAGACTGTGGCAATCAGTGATGCCATTTCAGTGATTTACACAGGCAATTCCTCTCTAGAAGGAACAGGGAAAGGAAAAGTGCTGTGATGAGCTCATTGCACAGCAGAAGATTTTAATGAAAGGAAAAGAACGAGAAGCCCAGGCTGAGCCAGGAATATGCCCAGATGAATATGCAAATGAGAAACTTGTGGGCAGACATTTTCTCTTGATTTTTTTGACAAATAGTATCTGGCCTGTGAAAAGCCTGCTTAAGAGCAATGTTAGGCAGGGCTGTGGGAGAGCCTGGAGATCAAAGGAGGAAGATTTTGCATTTAAAACTAGGAATGATGATTAACATTAACAGATGAGCATTAACATACACAGAATTGTCCAGAGCAAATGACAGAAATGCCACTGAGCACCATGGTCAGTGGTGCACAAGAGGAGATTGAAGCTCTGTACATGCAGCTCTTCTCATCCTCTACCACCTGAAATTTAATTCCAGCCACTCTTTGTAAAGTATTTCTTCCAAAATTAAGCAATTTTAGTCCAAGTCTGTAATGGCAGAATTTCTAACTACTGTAAAACAAACAAACAAAAAAAGCTTTTAGACTACTTATCAGATAAAAGCACATATGTTGCTATTCCTATACAAATCATAAATAGCACATACAGCTCCTGCAATAAGCAGTTGGTGGGAAATGTCCTGGATGAAGAAATAGCAGCACTTATTTCAGATGAAAGCCTCTGCCACAAAGCACAGGTCTGCTCTAATCTGAATTATGGATGTGTGCTTTTCTTGATGAACCTAAAAATAATACATGCTTTAGACTTTCAATCCATTTAGAGAATTAGAATATGAACAAATACAGACATCTTCGATTTTCCTCCTTTCACTGCCTAGGGAAGGGGTTATCCATATCACTCATCAAGCAGCATGCTGGAAGCAAATGGGCTGAGTTTTCTTGAGAAGTCCAACTGCAGATGACTGGAAACCTCAGTAAAGAGCATGTCACTCCTCCAAATGACATTCACTTAGCCCAGGAACATTTTGCAGAAGTCAGAGGGATCAGTGATAATACAGCCAGCAGGAAAAATTAGGGTTGTCTTGGGGAGAGCTGGGCAGTGCAGGAGTAGGAGAGAGAGGTCATGACTAAAACCAATTCCCATTTAAGTCATATTTGACCAAGAGGCTAAGCTGGAAAACATGTGAGAGCAAAAGTTTCAGAATATAAAAGATCTCATTTTGAAATCAAAGTGAAATGCTTCTTTTTTGACAATTTAATATTTAATGTTAAAATCTTTTATATGGTTAAATTTTCATTTCAAAATCCACTTAAATTCAAGGAAATCTGGAAAACATTTAGTTTTAATTGAGCTGGTAAATATTTTAGGCTGAAAAGCAAATCCTTATGCAGTGTTTTGCCAACAATCATGCAATTGTCGTTTCTGTTCAATTCTGGTTTTGCTTCTTTCAAAATTTTTGTTTCAATCATTATGAATATGAAAGGAGACAAAAATTACCAACTTTATCCAAGGGATAATTCACAGGGATTTTAGTCCAGTGTGGAGTGCAAGTCTGCTCCTCACAGCTGGGTAAAATCATCCACTGAGATCCTGCAGGGGCCCATGCAGTTAGCACAGGAACAGGGTCAGTACCTGTGCTGGCAGGCAGAGCTGACAGGAATATCAACAGGAGGATTAACAGGAATATTAACAGGTAGACAGGTAAAAGAATATTCCAGGAGAAAGGCGCAGTCACCTCCTCAGTCCCAAAGCTTCAGCAGGGATAACTAAGGCAATGGACTTCCATTATTATGAACAGCCATTCCTAGATACTTATAGCAGTGAAAGGGCAAAATAGAAAGGCTTCTGCCTCTAAGCTCTTAGAGAGAAATCCAGAGAAAGGAAGGTCCAAGGAAACAGCTAAGGAAGGGACAAGAAAATAACCAACATTGCTGTAGGTTTCCTTGGGTCTGAGCTCTTCTCTTGCAGCCTCCTGCTTCCCCAACAATTAGCATTTGTACTTTGATTCCTCTGTGCATAGTTTAGAATGCTGGAGAGAATTAATATTTCAGCAAGGCTAAAAGGTTGTACAGCCTGCAGGCTCCTACTTACCTAGAGCAGGGGCAGTCCCCAGAGGGCAGGAGTTCCACACAGAGTCCTCCAGCCCAGGAGGGCAAGGGCCCCTTCCAAGGATGAGAAAGCAGCTCAGTCATTATTCATTTTTATTGCAGTGCTACTCATGCACCACATAAATATTATTTTTGTCTCAGTAGTCTCTTGCTGAACCGACAGGATGCCCATTAGTGATCACTTTCTAATCTTATTTTTAGTTCTTTGCTTTAAACCTCTATTTACTGATAAACTGGCCAGGGTCCCTTCACCCACTGAATGGGACAAACATTGCATTTCATAAGACTTGTATTATATTTATTCTTCCTGTTAATAGCCTTGAAACAAAAATATGAAAACACCAAACAGATAAGAAAAACAAATCTAGATGCACATACACAAAATCTATGTCCACATGCAAATAATAAATATGCACAATATTTCTATAGTGTCCAGGCAAGATAACATTTTTAATCATGGTGCTGTATACATAAATGCCAAACATTTAGCAGGATGCAAGGGAGACACACAAATCAATTTCATACAAAACAAAATATTTAAATGCCAAGAAGTGTAATGTATTGCTAATTTTCACAGTCACTTCCACTATGTTTCTATGCTCAGACATGAAATGACATCTCCCAGAATAACACTTAGCCTACTGCCCCTAAAACAAACCAAAAGAAGAAAACATTCTTTTTGTGCCCCAGGACACAGAAAACAGGAAGATTATTTGCTCTGGGTAGTAATTAGATGATACTGAGGACAGCATGTGTGTGTTTATGTGCATGTACACATTCACCATTTACCCCGAGTGGTAATTAAATGATTTCATGTTTCTGTGCACACACACTTATCTTGGCCAAATCAAAGAGCCCTGAAAACCAGATCAGACAGACAGGAAAATCAGCTAAGAGCAAGACCAAATGCACCAGGTTTTAGGTTTTCCTAAATCTGAACTTTGCAATTAATACTTGGTAACTCTTCAAACAGCACAGTCCTGCCTTGGCAGCTGTAATTCACGAGGCCTTTGAGTCATTTGAACACTTTCACAGAGGTTTATCCCCTCTGCTCATACAAGCCATAATTCTTCTCAGTCACATCATTTCCTTGAAAACTTGGCATTTCTAAATTTGCCCGCGATGCTGTGAAACATTTTGAATCATTGACGTGGGGTTAACAACGGGACTGGAGCAGCACTAAACCAAACTAAGGTTACAATCTTTGCTAAAAGGCACTGACAGATTTACAGCAACCCCTAAAGCTTTGCTGTGCTGGGACTGGTTGCACTTCTGAGCCAGTTACTCCTACCCAGAAAATCAATTTGAGAGTCAAGGCACACCATCAAGTGACTCCATGGAGAATTCTTGTGTCTGTCTTCAAACCCATTTATTTATACAGCAATTAAATGTCTCTATAATTACATTTATAAATGTTTATAGCTCATCTTGCAAAACAGCTACATAAAGAGGAACTATACTGAAAATTAAAGATACTTAATGCACACTAAAAAAAGCAGAAATTGAAAGTTTATTTTTTTGCAAGAACTGTTAAGGAAGGAGAAACAGGCTGTCCATCTGCACAGATTGTCACCATTAGAAATAAGATGTATGGAAAATTCTGTTTACATAGTCAATAGCTTGGAATTGCATTCAGCCCTAATTGCCATATTCCCACCCTACTGTTATTGACTAACTGCTTTCTTCTCTGCTTCATTGTGGGAGCTACAGAAGATCACATCATCAGGAGGGTGGGCAAAAGAAGAACAGCATACTGAAGCTTCCTCAAAAACATTTGTAATTACAATGTGATTTTGACACACACGACTAATGTCTCTGCCTAACAATATCATTGTTCTTGGTAACAGTGCTTATTTTTGGGTAAGTTTGTCCATTGTATATTTTATATACTATTTGTCAAAGATAACATTCATATTACTTTTAATTTCTCTAATGCAATAACATGGCAGTAGATTGTTAATTTATGCTGCATATTTACCTTTTGATGGCCATGGGAGAGACTTTATAAACTACCAGATGAGAAAAACACTTCTGCTGAAGAAAAGCACCGATTTATCAGAAACACCAAAGCACACAAACAGTGAGGAGACAGCAAGCACGCCCACCCAATTCAAAGGCACTTACGAATGTGCCTTTATCTGCATTTTGCCTGCACTCCCTAGATCACTGGAGAAATGGAAAAACCATACCTGGAGTAAGTCTGGACACGAGAGAGCAGCTGCAATGCACACATCTCAGCTCTGTTTGTCATTCTCCCCACAGAGGTCTCTTAAGCAGTTGCCCACCTTCAGTTACGCAGCAAAAAGAAAACCCAGCACAAAAATAGCTGCAAATAAACCTCTGCCACTCCCCTCTGCTTCTGTAAGGGTTTTTTGTGGAGTTTTAGGCATGATGGCCAGTGAAAGCTTTGCCTCATCAGCTGCCTCTTCCTCTTATTCTTCTCAGAATTCACTCATGTCAACAATTCAATAAAGACACTTTCAAAAGGTTCTCAACATCTATGACCTTATTTTTCTTTTTATCTCAGATAATTTAATTCCAGTTCTTGGAGTAATTGGGCTATCTTCTATCTGAGCTGAGATTAAAAAATCCAACAATAACTAAGAATATTTTCCACCCATCTTGCACCACCAACTTTCTCTTGGTCAGGGCATCTCCTTGACCTGGCTGCCTCAGGTAAATACTCAGCTCCTGTGGCCTATTCAATCCCAGCTTTCTAAATACTGGGGATTTTTTTCCAGTGCTCAAAGTCAGGGGCAGTGAAGCTGGATGCTGAGGGATGCAGACCCTGAGCTCTTCCACACCTGGGAGGAACTGCAGACTCAGCCAAGGATTTAAGGATTTCCCTGCACGCTCCTCTGAAAGAGCCCTGGGAACACAATTCATTTTTTATGCTTTCATCCACGTCACACAGTCACCAGAGCTGAAACTTCTCCCAGTGCAAAGACCCCCAATGCACCGAGCTCTGCTGTCTGCAGAGATCTTGTCGTGTGTGTGTAGCACAAGCACACACAGAAATCATCCAGGCTGTGCTGAAAAACCAGCTCAGGTGGGATCCTGCCACCCCTGAGGCTGCTCAGAAGAGAAACACTATAGGATATCCTAACCTGGGACTACCTAATTTTATACCCTTATTGCTCCCTAAAAAGTATTTTGCATATAGAAAATGTTATTTTTAAAAGGTGAATCCTCTGAAGGTTTAAGCCTGCAATTAGAGTTACTGTTTGGAGGATTTATTCCAGCACCAGTTTCTGCTTGCCATAATCACACTGAAATTCCTTGTAACGTAGCTGATAAGAATGGTTTATTCATGGGGCTTCAATACCAAGTTTGAGATTACCTAACAGAACTTGGGATTTCATTTCTATAGAAAAGAGCTCTCTTTTTTAAATACAGGAAAATACTCAGTGCTCCTACTTGATTTCTGTAATCTGCTCCAGTACAACAGCACCACAGAGCACACCAAGAATTCAGCTTAATATGCAACTTCTTCATTTTCATCTACTTTTCTCAAGTTCATTAAATGATTCTGTGTCTGTAAACCTGCTGGCAACTGGATACTCCACCTTCCTGCACTTCCTGCCCCAGTGAGTTTAAATGCTATTTTTCACTCTCAATTGAACATTAAAAGGGCAATGATACACTCTAGGAATTTGATGCAGCTGTATTAATGCTGACTACTGTAGCAGAGAACTGGCTTCCAAAGCAGCCCCAGAGTTATCCTGTAAAGACATTATTACCAAGAAATGGAAAAAAAAATCCTATTCTGGTCATTCCTTATAAAAATGAGGAAGAAGGAGGAAAAATTGATGGTTTGTTTCAAGTCAACATCTGAGGCATTTCAAAATATTTTTCTATACAATTACAAAGGATTTTTCAAAAGGAAAGTCAAAGAAAAAAAAAAGAAAAATTTGGTTTTGCAGTATAATCTGATTCCAGGAACTACAACTTACAGGAAAACATCACATATGATGGAGATGACGCAGAGAAAACCTTGTGCCAGAAACAGAAAATTAATCAATTTAGTAATCTGTGTGTGTCATCAGGGCCAAATACTCATCTATAAAAAGCACCTCTTTGGTGCCTCATTGGCTCCAGAACTCCAGCACCACCCTCACTGAATCCGCTGTCTTCTAAGATCACATCTCCAGCCTGCCTTCCCATTTATAGCTGGATAGGCTTTCACAAATATTTATAGATAGGAAGTGCTTCACAGAAGTTCCTTGTAATTCCTACTTCAGCATACACAAAAATTTATTTGCCCTAAGAAAGCCAAGACATTATTATGCATATTAATCAGCATCTTAGGAAGTATATATTTAATATATGATGTATTTAAATATAAGTTGTGACCTTATAATGACCTCACACAACTATTTAGATAAATAACATTTGATATTTATCTGAATAGTTATGTAACAACAACAGTTGTGTTGTTTCTGTGAATCCAGTAGAGCTTTCCACAGCTGACTAATCTGTGAAAAACTTCAATTCCTACCAACCCTAGTGGTGCTAAAAGAGCATCTTGGATAACAAAATGGAAAAAAAATATTAAAGAGCAAGAGGAAAAAAACAACTTGAAAACACACTGAGTTTCTCAGACCAAAGCTACTTTGAACACTGTCACTGCATCTTCAACATCAACAATGCTGCTAGGTGAGGATGAGAAGAGTACAAAAAGCTGCCACCAATCCTAAATCCTACAGCACGAGCCCAGCACGGGCACACAGGAGCTGGAACGTGAATGTGGCCAAAGGAAACCTGCCTTCCATGCTCAGGAGGAATTGGAAATGAGCAGATATATTGCTCTGAGTTGACAGATCCATTTTTCCTCCCTCAGAACTCTCTCTCCCTGCTGTTCCTATGCACAGCCCTGTGTGTGCATTCCCATATTCCCGTGTAGGTTGTCTGGGACAGAAGGGAAGGATGGAGGGAAAAGCCACGGCCCTGGAACTGGGGGAGGAGGAGGAGGACTCACAGCCAAGCTTCCAGGTCCCCACTGCCTTGCAAGTTGATTACTGAACCCACCACTAATCTGCTGCACAATGCAATTTGATTTCAATTTCCCCAGGAGCTGGAGGAAGGGAGAGAGGAGAATGCATCCAGGTGATGAAGCCCTGCTTAGGCTAAAGTCTGCTGAAAGCTTTCTGCAGAAAAAATGCACAGAAGGCACTGCAAAGGAATTAATGACTTATCATGTTTCCCTGATGATTTTTCCTTTATTAAATATTTTTGTTAACTAAATAAGCATGACCATTTTGTTCACCTTTGCAATACTCCCTAACACATAGAAAATTCTGTCTTTGAAAAATGGGGTTTTTTTTCCTAACAGGAACAGAAGGCAATTCCATTTCTTGGATAATTTTTCTTGGTAAAAACATTTTTGTATTGAAAATTAGTAATGGCACTTTATATATAGCTTAAAATATTTTCCCTTCTCCTGGAGGTAAGACTTAAAGGCCTCTGGCACCACCATTGACCACATAATGAAAGAATTTTTTTGCCATGCAGATTTAACAAAACAGCTCTGGAACATTTAATTTAAAATGCTGCAGTTCTTTTCAGCAAAGAGGAAGCTTGACAGAGTTTTATACTTTGCAGAACTCCTTTGCTTCATTGCATGCACTTGTCAACATCAGACCATCAAATACTTCATCAGTTTATTTCCATTCTAACCTGTCATTTCCCCTGGCAATATCCTATTGGAAGTTACTCTCTCTGCATATTTCACCAAGACCAGCTCATTAGTTTCTTGTCCACCAACCTGCTTAATTACATCCCATAGTGAAACTCCATTCATTTTAACAGGAGTTATGTGTCATTCTGCAGCCTGATTTTGGTGTTTTGATCCTTGGTACAGAAAGTGCCACTCACACAGTTTGAAGCTCACAGACATAAATCCCATTTTGTGTAACTCGAAGTGCCAAGTGCAGCCCATGGAGCCAGAGCCCATCCTGGCACTGGCCAGGATTTGTATCAGCCCAAAATGGCCCTTCCTCAATGCTCTATCTGCCCTAATCAAACAGAATGCAAAGCAACTAGGGACTTTCACTCAAATATTTACAGAGGAGTGTTTTTAATTATAGAATTGAAACATTTCAACTATTACACTGGGGGGATTTACATGAGCTTATTATGACTTTATAGACTTGATCTGGTTTAAATTATGAAAGCCTTTTATAACTTCCTACATAAGGATCCAGATTAGAATTTCCTTAATCAGCTCAGATGTATAACATTTGAATTAACCATTCTTACAGTGTGCTTTTCCTGGTAGAGATTTAGACACCCCCCACAAAACAGGTACACAGATTTGCTCAGAGAAACACTGAAGCAAACAAAGCCCCAGCACTGTGATTGACAATTAGCACCAGGTATGACTTGGGCTCTACAGACTTCTTTTTAAGAAGCCACAGTTCCTCAAAGAATATTTTTGAAAGTGGTTTTCTAGATCCATTTGACAGATATGTGTGTGTTTGTGTATAAATATATACATCCACTAAATCATCATGGTAACTCTATTACATCAAAACATCAGAACATTTTTTGATAAACCTTGGCTTTATCAGAAGTCCAACCACTCATTAGTTCAACCAGATTTCCAGTGGAAAGAAAATTTTTAAGAATTATCCCAGCTGTGAAGGTGACAGATAAGCAATATTCTGAAATGCATTTGGGGAATCTTGGGCTGATTAACTTTGACTGATCCGAGATGTGAAAGCTGTACTGTCAGTCAGAGCAGGGACTTAGGGCAGGTTTCTCAAAAGCCAATCTGTACCTCAGAATCCCTCTTGAGGGACTGACACACTAAAGTGTCCATCTCAGTGGAAATGTAAGTTTTAGAACCTTCATATTCCTACAAATGGGGAAAAAAAATCAGTTTCACTGTATATATCCATGCTGTAAAAAAACAGGATATATTGTACTTTCATTATTTTCACCTGATTGAGACACAGTTTCTAATTCTCACTTTCTGATGGATCCAGCCAGTCACAACAACCACTATGGAATTTATGTGAAGCCTTTCCAGAGATAAGATGACTAAAAACAGCCGTCAATAGTCAGGATCCATGTAGCATAATTGTATAGCGGGCAATACTTTGAAAAACTGAAACGGTAAACTAGGTTTCATTATAGGAAAAGAGATGGTATTTTTTGAGAAATTAGGACTTTGTAAGAGATCTTATGTAGGTAACCCTAAAACTGATCTCCAAATGATTTTTAGATGTACCTGAAGACTCCTTGAGAGTGTTAACTGGGACACCTGGATGGAGAAGCCATGCTCTGATCTGAGTGCAACTGCCTCATTGATGTCAGCAGGAAAATCCTCATCACTTTTACAAAGAAAATGGAAATTCACTTTAGTGGATAATACAGGTCCTACTATCACAAAAGCAGCAGTTATCATCAGCTCTGATCAGTTGGCAAACAACACAAGAACACAATTGTTGGAATATCAGAACACAATTGCTCTGCAATACTTCCATGCCCAGCAGTTCTCCAAGTTAATTGCTCAGCCCACGGTGTCAGAAATTTCCTATAAAACACTGCCCTGCAAAGGCTCCCAGCACAGCAGGGGCTGTGGAGGAAAGCATCCTTCTCTGGGGTCAGAAATTTCCTATAAAATGCTCCCAGCACACCAGGGGCCTGGAGGAAACCCCCCTTCTCTGTCGTGTCCCCACAGCCCCTAATTCCACCCAGCCCTCGGGCCTGGTGTGTAATGCTTTATTCCAGCAGAATTCAAGTGCACATGTAAGTGCTTTGTTGAACAAGGAGGGATTTAGGCATGTGCTTAAGTACTTCACTGAGCTGGGACCAAGCTACTATTTATAGCAAGCTTTTTGTTCCGGTTTTATTGTTCAACACTTAAAGCCATCCTATGGCTTTTCCTGCTGTATACCCTCCCCTCACACAGCAAACCTTTTAGGGCTGCAGCCTTCTTCCAGAAGTCACAGGTTTAAAATCAGAAGGGATATTATAAGCTCCTCCAATTACATAGGTTTTTTTCCATCATATTTACACAAATATGAAAAAAAAAAAAAAGGCAGAATGGTAGGAAAGTCATGAAGGAACAAGTTGTATGTAATAACAGGAGGAAAAATCCCATCCCACCCCAACCCCAGCACTGAAGCACTCACAGAGGAGCCAAACACTAATGTGGGCACCCAGAAGTGTTCATTCCAGCTTCCCAAGGGTCCTTTGCTGTGCAATCCTCTGTTCCACAGAGAAATTCAGGCAGAGTCACGTCTGAGGCACGATTTCACTGAACTTGGGAAGCCATCAGTGCTGAACAGCGCTTGCTGCTGCAGAGCAGACTGCTCACAGGCACCGAGTGCTGTTGTGAGGATACACAAATACTTCCAAATGACTTCAGTTCAACACCAGCACTCTGTGTTTTCAATTAGAAAAATAAATTTCTCCACTGCAGAGGCATCTGGACCTATCAGCTCATCTTTTAGTGTTAATGAACATGTTTACACCAATCCTGGTTTTGATGAATTAATGTCTTTTCAGAGATGCTGGTATAATAATAAAAAAAAAATCTCCTCAGAAATCTCACAGTATTCCACCTGCTTTTTTAAAAATACTGTTGTTGCTTTACAGATCTTATGTTCCCCATAAAAAACACACATGGGTTTTCTGTATTTGTACACGGGTTTTCTGTAATTGCAGGCAGAGTTTCCCAAAGACAGCGCCGTGCTTCTGGGACTCCCGAAAAGGCGGCCGGAGAACAGCGGCAGCTTCAGCTGGCATCCCTCGGTCAGAGCAGCGGGAGCGGCACGCAGAGGGTGCCGAGGAATGGAAATGGTTTGCAGGGAAAGGATTGGGGCTGATATTTGTCGAGAACGGAGGGAGAGAGGAGAGGCAGACGGGGAAGGAGCGGTGGGAGGCAGCGGCGGCTGTGGCCGTGCCGGGGAGGGGCTGCAGGGAGAGGAGGGATTGCAGGTTTGGGATGGGGATGCAGGGATGGGATGGGGATGCAGGGATGGGATGGGGATGCAGGGATGGGATGGGGATGGAGGAAGAGGAGAGGGATGCAGGGATGGGATGGGGATGCAGGGATGGGATGGGGGCTGCACAGAGAGGAGGGATTGCAGGGAGCTAAAGAGGGGATGCAGAGCCCGTGCTGCACAGCCACTTCCCCACTTCCCAAGGAAATCCACCGCCGAGCTCTGCCTGTGGAAATCCTCCACAGAGCAACTCGCTTTGCCTGATTCCTCCTGAGCTCAGGGGGACAGGATCTTGCACATCCCTGTAAATACTTGCACGTAAACGGCACTAAAGAAGGCTCCAGCATCCATTTCGCCTGTAATTCGTGACTTTCAGTTCTGACTGCCAAGATGCATTGAAAGAGGCAAAAATCATCCCTCAAAAGCACATTATTTCATCAGAGTGCCCAATAACCCAAAGCCACTAAAATCACAGAGAGAAGCTTTTCACCATTTTCAGGAGGTACGGAGTCGGACTGCAATAACCTTCAGCTGAATTATTAATGGCAACTTGTAAGCCATTATCATGGAAAAGTCTCTATTAGTCGCCAATTTACAGTGTGATTTTTCAAAAACATGCAACTTAGGGATGCACAAATGGCATTGACAAGCCAACAGGACTTAAAATTCCATTTGGCTTCCATTCCTCCCCTTTTTAAAAATCCTGCCCTTAATACATTAAACCTTCCTATTGCATTATCTATAACTTATTTGACAATCAGGCCATAAATGTTACTTTACAAGAACACAACCCTTGGTGCTAAGTCTACAAATTCTCTCCCTAGGGCTGGATGAAATTCTAACCCCAGAGCATTCCGTTTTAGGCAGGTTCTTCTACTCAAAATGCAAAGGTTCTCAGAAAGGTGTCCTCAAGAAGAACAGCAAAAAAAAGGCTGATATTTTGATGTACAGAATAGATGTGGTTGGTTGTGTGTATGTAGGACATATCACACTTCACTTCTGCATAAGTAAATGGCTTTAATGCTCTTATTGAATAACATTACAAATATCTTGCACATACAAACAGAGCTTTGTGCTTACAGCAGCATTTTCTATCCAAAATTACCAGCAGATTTACAAGTACTGATTAATTAACCCTTGAAACAGGCAGGTTACATGCACAGCTGAATTGTAAATCTGAAGCAACAGCCCACAAGGACAAGCAATGTGTATGGAGGCACAAAATGTCCCCTATCAAAGCAGGTAACAACACACAATTTGTTCTGCCATTCCATGCCACAGCCCTCACACACCTGCATTATTTTAGTCTTTCCTTGAGCAGGATACATGGGATATCATCAAGCTGGAGCTGTGCTAACAGGATAAAGGTATGGGCATGGGAGCACTGCTAAGGCTGCAGCTGTATTTTATTCTGATTAACAGGAAAGCATTGGCTGGGATCTTAAGGGCAGCAATACTTTACAAGTCAAGAGAACTGACCAGTGACACATTGACAGGAAGATGTGAAGGAAGCACAAGAAAGAAGTGGAATCCAGGACAGCAACTTCAGTCAAATGATATGTAATATCTCTTAAAGAGAGGATCAAGGAATTCAGAAAACTGACAATTAACAATGAAAAGTGTATAAAATAGTGCAAGATATTACCTCAGTGCAGGAGGAGTGTAGGAAACACTGGAAGAAGCTGTTACAACCGGAATCTTCCTTTGACTAGCAGAAGAGATTGTACAATAGGTGAAATAAGAACATTTGACAAAGAACAAGAATTAGAATGGCACAAACAGCTCAGTTTTGATCCAGATGAGCCAACACACAAAAGGATCAACAACTAATGAGGGACGTAAAACGGCAGCAGGAAAAGGAACTATAAATACAACAGAAGTAAGTGGGAGAAAAAGATAAGCAGAGGTTCTAGTATTTAATGGGAAAGGAGAAAAAACAACAGATGGCAAAGAGAAAGCTGAAGCGCTCTCTGCTTCCTTCATATTCTTTTATGTCTCCATCTAAAGGATAATAAAAAGCAAAAATGTTTCTAAAGTGATTTTCACGGAGAAGACACGACTAGAGGCCTGAAGAAAGAATAGGCTAAAAAGTATCAAAAGAAGCCAGACGTACTCAGTCTGCTAGAGAATGATGAAGTTCACCACAGAGTACTTAAGGAATTACCTAAAGCCATCCCCAAACATTAGCTATTATATTCAATAATGCACAAAGGGAGCGTAGAGCTCCAAGAGGACAGTGGAGAGGCAAAACCAACGTACAGCTTCAAAAGGAGAAGCAAGGCTAAACTGAAGAAACTGCAAACCCAACCACCTCCCTTTTACACCACAGAGGACACTGAAACAAGTTAAATCACCATCTAGGTACCTCAAGGATTAAGTGCCTGAAAATAATCAGAATGTCAAAGCAATGCAATTTCCTTTTTGATATGGTAACTGGGCTACTACAGAAGGAGACCCCAGCAAGAGGCAGTTTAGACTGGCTACAGTAAGGCTTTCTGTAACTGGCCAATGTGATATTTTCATGGGGTGGAGGGACTGATAGGAAATTGCAGTTTAGTGGGCACAGTTTCTTCAAAAAAATCAAAAATCAAACAACCACCCAAATTAAAAGTGATTACTAAAGCTCACTGCCAATGGAATTCATCTCAGAACTCGCTGTATACATTAGAAAATGCCAGGAGAGAAAAATGTGTGTGAAGGAAACAGGTAGAGTCCATATCACCTCCAGCTCATGAGCAAACAAGATCAAAATTCAAACTAAAACTTGAAGCATTGAAGAACTTAAAAAGTGAAGTGTAAGTTGAAAAGTGAAGTGTAAGCAGAACAAGTGCAAATCTAAACACCAAGAAAAACACTAAACAGGGATCAGCTGAGCTCTGTTGGAAGGGTTCTAAAAGCCACAGTTGACTATAAGTAAAAAATACTATAAAGGTATTTTTAAAAAGGCATATTTCATGTCAGGATGTCTAACAGGACTGCCACTCAGACAGTAACCTTTCCATTTTTCTCCACTGTCCAGAAACTTGCAGAACATGAGTGGAAAAAAAATAACAAGAAAATTCACAGTAAATGCAACTCTGTCTTGTCATCCTATTTAGCTGGGGAGCAATAAATGTCAGCAGTGCCGAGGGGAAATATGAGGGGAGCAGCACTGGGTCACACAAAAAGCAGTGTAATAGTGTATCTTTGGAGGGAACACACCCATTAACACCAACCCTCACAGGCCATAATGGCATTTTCGTGTTCCTACTGCTCTCGAATTCTTTAGCACTTGACACAGAACCACCAGGGCTGCTGTATATAACACATCAAATTTTCAGAGTATTTAATCTTTCTAGAAGAATCATTCTACATTTCCAGATTGATTTTTGTGACATTTTCAAGCTTAACTAAAAAATGGGCCTAGTTCTTGTCAGGGCTTTTGGACACTTTCTGTAATTAATATAAACCCAGTGATGTGGAATAGATCTCTTCCAAGTAAAATTTTAACATTTTGTCTTCATGTAATTACTTTCTACTGTTTATAGGCCAAAACTCATGCCAGCCTTTTATTTTTACTTCATATAGACTGATTTAAAGCTTGTAAAATACTTCACACATTAGAAAAATGCTGGTGAATATGCAGACTTTGTAGGCTAAAGCAATGCATTAACACTGCATTTGAACCTAACACCACAAATTCAATGCAGCAAAGCAGCTGTAAATACACTAATAATGCCACAATTAGTTTTAAATAATGAAATTTCACCTCAAAGCTTCCATTTTGTTTTTCCTGTAACTGTAGGCCAGCAACTAAAAATGCACATATCCATTTCCTCAGATGGCAAAGAATGCAATTCTTAATTCTTCTGAAGTAATTATTTCGAGCTTCAGCAATTGCAAAGAAATCTGACGATAGCACAGCTTGATTATCATAAATCTCCTCATTCACACTTCTGCTTAAAACTATTCTGAAATGCCTGTTGGGATACTTTCTAGGAACCCATCATCAACCTATTGGAAGTTTTCAGTATGGGTTACAGAGGACATTCCCTGAAAACACGATTCCTATTATTTCAATCCTCTTAAATAGTATTAACCTCTCTAAATAATAACAAGAGTACAAAAAAGTTTAAAATAGCAAGAAATTACCCAAGTCACAAAAAAAAATGGAATGCTGGATCATTTAAAATGTGGCCCTATTTTGTCTGCTGTGCTGAATGCAATCACACCTTCCAGGATGGAAGATTTCCCATCAGTGGGAATACCTGCCCCTAATGAAGAATGGCTATTCAATAAGCAGGACAGAATATACAGGATCAGCAAATACTTTCAAGGTGACTTTTTCTACACAGGAAAGCTATCCAGAGGCTTGGAATCTCCTGCTCATAATGAGACAACAAAAGGAATGTGCTGAGCATGAGGCTCACTGATAAACCATCAAGAGAAATCCTGTTCACCAGAAAACTCCTGAATCCTAAAGCATTTAATGAAGAGATGCATCTGGAGTGGACAGAAGCAAAATCTTGGAGCAATCTTCAACCCTGATGGCTGATTTTAGAGTAGGTATAATTTTCGTAAGTTCAATACAAGCTATTTGAGCCTTTTTAATAAATAAATCAGGCTAAAAGCAATTCCCCAAACACTGTGGAATTAATGATTTATCAATCTTAGAAACACTGAACAGAGACAGCTGCATTATTCTGGCTTTACAATACACAAAAGGTTTTCAAAACTTGAAATGTGCATCCAAGGTCACTCTGCTGTGGAGTGTGAGAGGGAAATGTGATTCAGTCTTGCAGCTCCAAATCCCATCCCTTCAACAAGTAACATCAATCCTTGATGAATGGCAAGCCCCTGTGACAGTTTCTGTGTTTGCACAATCCCACAGCTACGTGCAGGCAGAAATACCTCGGAGCACCAATGAAATCAGGCAGGTGTGGCTCTGAAAAACCCCACTGCTGAGATTTTTCAAAGGCACTCCACCACCCAGGGAAAGAAGTCATTGTGCAAACAGAGGTTCCTGTGTTATGGCAGCTGGGCAACCCAACACACGGCCCCACTGCTGCTGCTCTCTCACCGAGGTTCAGCTCTTGCACCACAACTTTGCCTTCCCAAGCCTTTGGCACCCCAAACATGGCAACCCCAGCAGCTGAGCAGTTCTTGGGATGTGAATGGGAATAGCAGTGATGTAAAATAGCAGGGACTGTAAAACCCAGCAGTGCAAGCCTTTGGATCAGAAGAGAGAAAGGCTGGAAACAATTAAGCATCCACAAGAGAATTGCTCTTGAGGCACTGAGGGCACTGACCTGAGCAGGCTCTTGAGAAATGCCTTTTCTGCAGAATTAAAGGTGTTCAATGAACTCTCCAAAATACACTTCCTATTGCACTATTTAAAGATGTAGCAACCTCTGCCTCCCAGAAATATTTAAAGCTTTTTTGGTTTACATTCCAGCATGTGGAGGGTGTCCCTGCAGCACACGAGTTGTTTTATTTAGATATTACAAAATATTCAAGAATGCTGAGCACAACTTCCAAAATAGGTGAAAACATGGCCTTTTACATAATGACCCTCAGATACAAGCCCATGCTGCTGGATATGGGGTCATCAGCAACATGGCAGTTTAACATCCCTTAGGAAATGCTGTCTTTGATCACATAGATGTGAAAAATTGGTCACACTCATAAAATGGAAGTCTGAAATATTTCACTACTCAATAACTTCATTTATGAAGATTAATTTTTTTTTTCAAAGTAGGCTTTGGCAATAAGCCATTCTGATTTAACAGATAATTTTGTAGCATGCATATACTGAGACCAACCTGGATCTCAGCCACAGTGCCACTCATTGCTGCCACCTCTGTCATCCTATTACACACAAGTATTTCTTGTCCATTCTCACTTCTCCTTTCTCAAATATTTAATATTTTTATTTTCAGATAATTAAAACTATTTATCCTTTTGCATTTGCCACTTCTAATCATAAAATAATATGCATTTTTATTTATCTTACTTTTTACAAGCTTTTTCTTTCAAAGGGCAACTTAAGTTCCACTCTGAACATTGCAAACTGCAGCCATTTATTGCACAGTGTACATTAAAGGTAAAGCTGTTTGGAAACAGAATTCTTATGTCTTACACATGCATTCCAAGGATAAGCTTCACCAGAAGTTTGAACTTTGTTCAGATGTTTGTTTCAAAAGATATCAGCAGCCACACAATTTTGTTTAAATGTAAACATTCACTCTGTTCCCAATTATCTCCTCTGCTATCATCTCCCATCAGACTGCCACTAAAATAATCACTTATCTCTAGTACAATTACTCTGCTTTTTCCTCTGGTCAGTGCAGATGACTTTTCCCCAGCTGCAGTCCTGAAGCCATCCTTAAGTTACAACGCAAGTTTTAGAGCATCAGAATTTCCTTTTTAACCTCACATGCTACATTTTAAACTGCCTACAATGACCAGAATATGCAGGTTTTGTTGATGTAGATGAACTCCAAGAACTTAGAGGATTATCAATATTCAGACAAACAGTCCAACTTCCCAGTCACATCACTGAAGTCTGTTGTGGTAAGTGACCTGAGGTGCTTAATTCTTGGATAACCAAGGATAAGGAAAAAGCCAAATGCACCAGGTTTACTCAGCCAGCTCCAAAAAGGCAGCAAACACTGTCAGAGGTGCTCTATGTTGCCTGGTACATGACATGGGACACAGTGGAGACTCACAGCCCTCTGAAACAGCAACAAAGGCCAGGAGAGGAGCCCTGAGGCAGCTCCAACAACAGCAAACACCTCTTTGGGAAAACCAAACCAAACCCAACCTACTGGCTATGACCCACCCAGCCCAGTGCTCCATTCAGTCTCCTCCCTGCACTCCTCCAAACCAAATCCATTGAGGTGACACCATCACAGTACATCATATAAATATCCCCACAGAGCTTGTCAAAAACAATGAAAATGTACTTAGCATATTAGGGAATAGACAATTGAACGGGTAAAAGATTTGGTTGGGATAGTGGCACAGTTGAGACAGCCACCATGCAATTTCAGAAAGCTTTCACATCAGAAGGCTTCAGGTGTCTGCCCATGCAGAGTAACATCATGCCACTCCAGAAGGCTGCAAGCAGCTGCTCCTCTTGTTCTTCAGCCCAGCCTTTTATACCCCCATGTTGATGCATGGCCCCTGTGTGCCCTCTGTTCCCTTTGGTGGTTGCTCAGTGCCCCTGGGCACTCCATGGCTCATTGCTGCCAGTGCTGCTCCCCTGCTGCTCACAGCTCTGCCCACGGGGGTGAGGCTGGGCCCAACACACTCCCAGGCACCACAAACTCTGTGCCTACAGGATAGAGACATGCCAGACATTTGGATCAATATCACACTCAACAGCCTGGATAATCAAGAGGTTGTGGTCCTGGATTTACAGCATGTGAGCAAAGGACAGTGCTGGTAATGGTATCAAATAGGAATTCAAGGTAACAGAATACTCTGCATTCATTCCATTAAGTGTTGAAGTGACTGTGTTAATATTGACACTAAACTGAACATTTAATCCATATTCTTTTGCTTTAGGAAGAGCTTGCAGTAATGTTCACTTTGAAAATGGAGCTTAACATCAGATCATGAAGTCACTGCAGAGAATACTGAGCTGGTTACTTAGCAAGATACCACAGACAAACCACTTATCCACAGAAAAGTAATAAAAATGCTGAATCCTCTTTGAGTCAGCACATGAAAATTAGTCATATGTAGGTGAGGAGACAGGGTCAGAAACAAAGTGCTGCTGAGAACATGACAGTGTGCGTGCAGACCCACTCAAAGAACTGCTTACGTAATCAGGGCTCGCAGTATCTACCAGCCACACACAGTATTCCTTAAAAGATTCCCTTTTACTGTTTGGGAGTTGAGTTACAGCACTATCAACTTTCACACTGTTTAAAAACTTACATTTTAGCTTATTTTGGGAGCAGTTAAGTCCTACTCTACATTGCTTTCAGCTTGCCTATCTTCCCAGCACCTTATCTTGGTACCCATGCTTCTCAAATAGCACTTTACTACAAATACGCTTTAATTAAAAAGAAAGTAAAGAAAGTATTAGCACAGAGTCGGGTTGGTGTAACATGATAAAACTGCACAATAAGATAGAAAAAAAAAAACCACAAGCAAAAAGAAGGAGCAAGAAACACACAGAAAGAAATAAACTTTTGGACAGTTTAATTCAGCAAACGAGAGGTTTTCTCCACCTAAAACACGGGAGGCCTTTCAAAGATACAGAACGGAAGACAGTGCCCCTCCTTTCACGTTTCTAGTACAGTCTCCAAACCAAGATTTCGTCAGAAGAACCCATTATGTTCGGTGACGGTAGGGAAGCACATCTTGACGACATCCATGCCAAGGTGGTGGTGACCGGGACTACAGCGGCCACCTCAGCCGGCATCCCGGGCACCTGGGCGGGCTGGCGCACTGCGTGACCCGGCCAAAGTTACCTCCCGCCGCATTCTCCTCGGGCTTTGAGCCGCTCGAAACGCTCCGCTGGAGTACTGCGAGACTTTGGAAACTACTGCTTGTAAAACATTTAAATCCCCCCATGGAAAAGAAGAAAAAAAAAAACGAAGAAGCCCCAAGCCGGCCGCAGCGGAGCTCAGCGGCCCCGCAGGAGCTGGGCGAGCGCCGGGGACGGCGCTCCCGGGAGGGCTTCTCCTTCCATCAGCCCGGCCGAGGGAGCGGGGCTGCGGGCAGCCACCTCCTTATGCCTCCCTCAAATTCCTGTTTCCAGGAGGAGCGTCACCTCCCGAACGCGGCACCCCGAGCGCGTCCCCGGGAGCGCCGGCGGGCAGCGCGGGGCTCCGCCGCCGCCTGCCAGCCCCGGGCCGGGGCGGAGCGCGGCCACCGCCGCCTCCCGACCCGTTCCCGTCTCCGAGAGCCCTCCGGGCTCGAGCCGGACCGAGATCAGAGCCTTCCCGCAGCAGCGCAGCCGCTGCCGCCGATCCGCCCGCCCCGCGGAGCCGCCTCCATCCCCGCCCGAGCGCATCCTCCGGCCGCATCCCGCTGCCCCCGGCAGCGCGCCGGGATGGGCTCGGCCCCGGCGGCGCCCCCGCCGCCCCCGACAAGGTCACCGCGGCTCGGGGCAGCCCCGGGGCCGCCGCTGCCGCTCCTACCTGAGCCGGCGAGCGGAGCGGAGCCGCCGGGAGCGCGGAGCCGCCGCTGTCCCCTCGCCGGCGGCAGCGCCCGGGGACTCGGGCCGCGCACGGCGCCTCCTCCTGCGCCGGGGCCGCTGCGCTGCGCCGGGAGGCGGCGGCTCCGTCAGACTTAGCGGGGAAGCCCTGGGGGGGGCGGGCAGCGCCTCTCCCCACCCCGCGAGGTGCCGGAGCCGAGCCGAGCCTCCCCCGCGGGGCTGGGGCTCCCCTCAGCGGGGAGAGGCTGCGCCGCGCCCCGCTCCGCTCCGCAGGGCTCCCGCAGGGCTCCCGCAGGTGCGCGGAGCCTCCGCGGGCTCGCGGGATGCGCGGCGGGGCCGGGACCGCGCGGAGGCTCCGCGCAGGTGAGCGCGGCCCTGGGGCGCCTCAGCGACACGGGGCTCAGCCGCGTCCGTTCGGCACCCAACGTTTAACACCAGCACCTTCCTTCTGCTTTTATTTTTCCTCAACACGCGGCAGTTTCCCGACAGAATTCTGCAAAAATCTCAAGGGGAAAGCCTAGCGCGGAGTCTGAGAGCTGGAGAGTCCCCCCCTGAGACACAGCACCTGGGGAAGTACAAAAAATGGAATTATGATGTACGGGTGATGTGCATTACACAGACTGAGGAACGGCATTCCAGATTTAGAAAATTAGTAATAAAACCCCACCCCGTGACTTAGATTTGAAGATACTGCTTTTGTTCGCAAAGAGGATGGCATCTTTGAAATGTTGCCAGAGTAGTTAATGCCGGGTATTTAACCAACACGTTCTGCTTTTACACATGGGCTTAAGTTAGATTTCATAACAGCTCTCTTGTGCCACAAAATCTTCTCACCCTGAGAGTTAAAACCAGTTACCAAATGTCCCTAAATCTGGACGGAGACAGAGGGGATTTTGAAGAGTAGAAAAGTGTATTTGGTAGGTGGGGTGGGGGTTTGTGTTGTGTGAGGGATGCACACATCACACAGCACCTGCAGACTGCTACAGGGAACAACACCAGCATTTTACTTGGAAAACTGGAAGTATTCCACCACTTTCTATTGGTGAATAGCAGCACTGCCCAGCCCTGGTTGTCTGACAGATGATACACTGTTAATTATATTCTGATTACTATCTTGTCTTCTTCCTTAACACCACTTAAATTCCAGTTTTAACCTTATCTCACCAAGGACTAAAGGAAAAAGTAGGACAGGCGACATGAAAGTACAAATCCCTCCACATTTTTTTAAATTATTTCTAACTTATTGAAGCCCAGGAGAAGATGTTACAGTGTATTTGTAGAGCTTTCAGACAAGCTTGTTAACAAAATCCAGACTTGTAGGTCTCCCCAAGTTCAGTTACCAGCTTTGGAAGAAAATCAGAAACCTGTAAGTATTCCGCAAATATCTGGATTGGTTTTCTCATTTGATCATAAACCACATGCTTACTGTCAAGTGAGAGTGAACAAGGGTGCTTTCCCCTGCATTTCCCCGGGTTATGAGGAAGATCAAACCAACTGAGAAAAACTGATCAAGAATAGCAGCAATTTCTGTTTTGACAATGCTTAGAAAGATGGCAGAGAAAGCCTGAATGAAAAGTTTACAAAAATAATCATGCAAACATTAGGTAAATGCAGTGCTATTTTCAGCTCATGCTTATTAATCATTTAAAGCAGATGATTGGAGTGCCATTTGAAAAGCATTAGATGTGCATCCTTAGTAGCTGCCTGCAAATGCATTTCTCTGGCAATCCTGTGCTGCACAAAAGCATTTCATCCCCCAGACTGTTTTCACAGAACTACTGAATTCCACACACAGCTGCACCTGTTAAATGCCCAGGCTCAAGTGCAGAGCTCAGGGTTTAAATCTCACACAGAAGGACAGTCTCAATGATGTGATTCTCACATCAGAACATCCTCAGCAGGTCAGTTACTGCAGCTGGAATTAATAACGCCAGAGCAGCACAAACAAATTATTGCTCTCCTTGCTTCCTCTCCATCTTGAGATGTTTAGCCTCTACAACTGATTTTGTCAATCATGGTGAAATAGAAGTGTCTGGCTGCTTATCACTTGTGATAAGCAATGAATGACAGAGCAGATTTCTTCATTTTAAGATCTCCTGCCTATGAAAATCTCTCCCCATGCAGACAGTGAAGTAGAATTTTGTGCATTTCTGCCAACTTCAGAAGCTGTCCCCATGTTTCTGAAGAGTACATGACAGGGGTCTCAGCACATCTTTTCTGTTACTACAGCATTTCTAGGAACTCAACCTCTTGCATACAGGTTTTAAAAATACTTGAAGTGTGATGTTAACAGTAACAACATCAACTAATGACTAAATTTAACACTTCTTATTATATTTTAGAGATTAGGACCATTTCTGTTATGTTTTTCCCTAAATTAATTGCACCTCCTCTCACCTAAGGTGAGGCTTAGAGATTCCTTTAAATTCTTCCTCATTTTCCTGGTTAAGGAAAATATATGTGCATGGTGGGGATCATCTCCTTCACCAAAAGAATGTAAAGGAGCAGAGATCATGTAATCACTAACCTCTGGCACTATGCTTGCCTCAATTGGAATAAGCTAACAGTGACTTACCCTTCTCAGACAGTGCTTCTCAGGTTTTTGCTTCACATCATTTTTACAACCTGGAGCTTAATTTCCACACTAACAAAATAGGAGAGGATTTTCAAGGAAATTTCAGAAAGGAAGTGACAATGGATGCCAGTTCAGCAGCTCGGATTTTGGCTGTATTACACTAGAATGGAGCAGCTATTTGTATTTCAGCCTCCTTTAGGAAATTTCTAAAACTAGATGTGTGTGTGAAAGGGCACAGCAACGATGTCTTGATATCACATATAAACAGAACATCTTCCATCCCGTGAGCCCTCCTGCACTTACAGAGTTTATCTTTGAACTGCTGGTGGTGCCAAGGGGTGACACTGAGAATGAAAGGGAAGAACACTTAATCTGCCAAAAACGCAGCAGTTTGTGCATCAAGAGAGCAAAATCCTAAAAGCTGTCCCATCCTTCAGGCACAGAGATGCTACCAGGAGTGGTTACCCAACACTGTGTGAAACACGAGCAGCAGGGAGGACATTTGGGGTGCCCACACTGGACTCCCAGCCACCAAACAGGGGCTTTTCCAACAAATTTGGACATTTTCTTACCAGAATGCTCAGACCCAGACGTGGCTTCTATTGAGGAAAAACTCCCATGGTATCAAATGCCACCAAACCGTGGCACAGGTCCAGAATCTGATAGAGTAGAAAATGTATCCCTGTGAATCGCCAGTGAGATCTCCTGCAGTAATTTCACACCCTCACACCAGCCTGTCAGTGAAAAGCCAACCAGCCCTAAATATCTGCTGGTTTTAAGAGCAAAAGTAATGCCAGACAAAGGCTGTGTCAGTAAAACACTCCATGATGCTGCCATGATGTCTTATAGCAACCAGCATGAGGAAATTGAATTTTGCATTTAATGTTTCAAAATCATATGCACTACAGCAGAAGATAACAAAAACTTGCCCTCTGCTTTGTTTTGAAAAAAATACAAGTTGACCAGAGGATTATTAGGTATATTGGGATATTCTGGAACCATCATTTTGCTGTTGTAATTCAGTATCCAAGCAAAAAGAGTCAAGTGCAAAGGGCACATTTTATTTGCACTCACATGAAATGACCTTGCTGTGGCCCAGCTCCAGCCACACAAAAAGTGGAGGCACTTCCATTTCCTGATATTCAGCAATTCTTCAGGTCAGACACGGAGCTCCCGTGCTGTTGGTACTGCTGAACCTGGCCAGAAACAAGACTGACTAAAAGTTACCAACTGATTTCTCTATCAATGCTAGCAAATACCAAAGCAAATCTGGTGCTTCCCTGGCAGAAAGAATTCTCAAACTGTTAAACATGACATAAAGTTGATGATCTTGCAACCAAAAGCAGGAACAGCATAAAAGGCCATTTTCTCCCACATTTAGAACTTAATGGATGGAGGTGTCCACAACCCCTTTATTCTGAAAAAGAAAAAAAAAATTAAAAATTAAATTTAAAATCCCTACCAGTCAGCCTGAAGCCACCACAACAGAAAAGTCAGAAGGATATGGTGAATAATGTCAACATCATATTACAATTATATATTTTCTGAAAGGGCCACAAGTTAGTTTTGCCAGATGCATAATCTGACCTGGTTTGTCATAATCTGCTAATTATATGTATATAAAAAGGGGCAGGATAACATTTTTGACCCCTGAACTCCTTAGCAGTCACACAGTTCTTTTCTATACACAGGGCAAATTGTGCAAAAGAGCTTTTTGCAATATCCAAACCTTTTTTGCAAGACACCAAGACAAATCCTCTTAAGTGATGCAGCAAGACGGCTGTAAAAAAATCCCAAATTTTATATACCACCCATTCCACAGATCATTATGAGAAATCAGTTGGCAAAAGTAAAAGCTTTAGTACGGATGTGTTTGTTCTGAGAACTTAGATATTTTATTTCTTTTTTAACAAGGAAGCACATGAGGGAAAATGCGCAAGAGGACTCAGTGTTGGATTTAAAAATCTGAAAATACTGAGAGCCAAAAGATGGTGAATTACCAAATGTTAGGTCATAGCACTGTTATTTTACAGTTAGGAACAGAAAAGACAACTTCCAGTTGTAATAATCACAAATAATCTCAAACATGGTTCTCTCCTTTTGATTTTTCAACTATTTTTTTACTTTGTTCTCCAAGAAAAATCCTGATGGATTGAAATAGGCATCAGTTTGCAAAATTAGTGCAAGTACCAAAGGTCCTGATAGTGGCAGAGCATTAAATCCTTGGACATGGGATGATGGGATGTAGGGCATTTCAGAAACAAGAGTAAAATCAAATTTTAAAAAGAAAAAAAAAAAGCACTGAAAACAAAGCAGCAGCTAAAGGTCAGTACTGGAAAACCAGCTGAGTATTGGCAATTTTGTCTCAACATTCCTATAAATTTAAAAGTCAGTCCTTGCTTTCTACAGCAGCTTCCCAAGGGGAAGCAGAATAATTGATTTAAATACTTATTGTCATCAATGGTTGCAGCAGAAGTTCCCGGAAAAAATACTACACAAAAACACCTAAAATATTTATCAATAACATAGAATTCATGTTGCAAATAAAGTGAATTTAGCAAGGCAAACCAACATAGGTGTGATCCTAGTGGTCATTTTATAAATCCCAGATTTAACTTGCTGCTGTTTGGGTAAGAATAATTCACTTGCTTTGAGAATAACAACATTTTACAGTATCTCCTTTGGACTGAAGGCTGCAAATTACAGTCCTGCTGTTTTTTTAGGAAGCCCCCTTACCTTTGATACTTCGAGTCTTAATTAACACCAGCACCAGGGCAAGGCAGATCTGTCAGCATGCATTCTGAGTGATTGCTTTAAGTCATAGCTGCCAGGAAAAGCAATCAGGAAGCCCTTGGATGCACTCAGGAGACCCATACCACTGCAAAAGGAAGTTAACAATGCTGTTAGGCTGCTCTGCAATTTATCAACAGTGAAATCTGCTTTTTCACTTCTCCAGCTTCTGGCCAAAACTCCTGCTAATGAACCCAGTGCTTATTTCTCACTGCATTCTATAAAAAGTCACCTTGGATCTCCTCACAAGCATTTCCAGCCAGCCCTGGGGTGGGATGAACACAGACATTCCTGTGAGACTCAGGTACCTCCCAGCAAAACATCCCCAAATTAACCCCACAATCACCCAAGCCCTGGTGGGCTGAGCTGCCCCAGGGGTTGATGAGGTTTAACTCACATTAAACAGCAGCAGTGAGGCCCTGCATGGCTCAGCAGGGGCAGACCTGGCATTTGTGTGGCCTCACCTGCAGCCTTCAGCTCTGAAAAGAGTGGGACATGTATATGTATGTATATGTATATGTATATGTATATGTATATGTATATGTATATTTACTGTGTTTTATCTTTATAATTCTACACACAGACATAAAACAATGACAAGAGAAATAAGCACACCCAGATTGCAATTCCAGATCTCCTTCAGTATCCCCCCTTCCACCTCTCCATTATCTGGAGAGGGAATTTAAGGTGTCTACACACTTAAATTATGCACTTAAGGATTAATTAAGAATTAACCTCTGATATTGTTTTATAATTAAATCCATATATCTGTCTGATGATCCTGGGCATATATTACAGTGATGAATGCAAACAGCAGAAAAGCAGCAGAAGTGTGCATGTGGGTTACATTACAGATGGATGAATTACAAGCCTTTCCTTATTTTTCATTCAACCTTCTGTATTATAGCATTTCAGCAACATATTGATTTATATTGATCTAGAACTTTTAGACAAAAAATACTCCCAGTTAAAAATTACTTGCTTTTTTTCTCAGCCAATAAATTCAGATTCTTTCTTATTCCTGTAAATATAAAAATTGTCATTTAAAGCTTTAAACCTGAACTTTGTCAACAACAATATACTGACAAAGTGCAACCAAACCACAGGTTTTCCGTCAGTATTACTTTTCTTTACAACTTTTAATTAACCATGGATTAATACTGGGATACATTTTATTTTAAAATGTTTTTCTGGAGTGGTCTGAGTTTCTACAGACTTCTTGATCTTGAAAATACTCCCTTATCTCTAGTTTTTCCCAGTGATAGCTGGATCAAAATTACCTCAGGAATAGTGTTTGAGACAGAATGCTAACGCACTGTACAAAAATATTCCCCCAGCCCCTGAAGTTTTAATTACCTTAGAGATGGTCTAAACTTTTTGTTATATGCAAGTGAAATCCCAGGACAAACAAGGTCTTGGGAGAAGTTATTGTCTTACAATGGGATTTGAATAGTTCAGGCTTCTCTGCAAATGGTCTTGTCCTGCTGGGTTGCTCTTGCTCCCAGGCTGATGCACACCCTGTCCTCCCCCACAAACACTCCCTAACGAGGCAAATATCACTTTTATATATCATATTACCATTTAAAACGCTCACCAAAATAAATTTGTGATTGAGTAGAAGAATTTAAAAACAAAGAAATAAACCCAATGTCCCATCTTTCCTGAATGTAGGAGCCACAAATGTTCCTGCACACAGCCAGCTGTCCCAGTGAGGCACAGAGAGCTGAAAGCAGGAGTGAGCTGGGATGTGCTGGGGAACAAAAGCTGGAACAACACTTGAAAAACTCCTGGTGGGTGGGCTGCCAGTCCTTCCATGACCACTCACCAGAACTGTTCTGGGGTGACTGCTCAGACTAAAAAGTCCCTGGGTCTTTCAGAAATCCTCCCTTTTGCAGCTCCACAATTTGTGTTTGCATGGAATGAACAGGTGGGGATAAGCAGCATCACTTTCTCTCCAGCAGCTCTGGTTTCTCCAGACTTTTTCCTTTCTCTGTGAGGAAGAAGGGAGTGAGTTCTTTGCACAGAGCGAGGTCCCAGAGATAGACTGTGCTGTTCCCAGAGGAAGGAGGCAGCCAGGCCTTGGTCCTGGAAATTAAGTTATCTCTGTTTCCTCTTTCAGATCTCTCCTGTCTCTGGTTTATTTCTTGGTTAAACTAAAGCTCATTAGTTGTGTCTGCATTTAGTCTCCAACAATTGGCAAAATTGAAAATACACATTTGAGACACTGTTAGGGGAGCTTCAATAAGGAAAATCCAGGAATTTCTGCACTAAGGCAAATGTTCAAGGGTTAGATGAGGCAGCAAATCAACTCACAGAGTGCAGAGCAGCACCTGCCCAGAGGTTACAACCACCCTGCAACCTGCCTGTACACACAGAGAACAGGCTTAAGGGTATATTCAGTTATATATCAAAGAAAGCAAACCCAGGTATGAAGATACAATATTTTTTAAAATGTTGCTTTATTATGCAAGAGTAAACCCCTGCCAGAAAACAACCACCTTCCATAGCCCAGGAAAAAAAAAAAAAAAAGAAATCCATTAAATCTTCATCTATGCCTTAAAACTTTTCTCAGACTACATACACACATTACGTACTTTTAATGGCCTGCACTGACATACATGAATCAGAGAGTCTTTGCTAAAGCAGTAATTATTTGAGTTCTAAGGGGGTGTTGAGGTACAGATTAATATTCCTTTAATTATGTAACTTCCTGGGATCTCTGAGCTGGCAGGGCTGGTGGTTTCTCAGTGCTAGGCATACATGACAAAGCTTCGCCAGTCTCTCATCTTTTCCCCACTCTCTCCTTTTCATTTATCATATGGCTAGATAAAAACAGCAGGGAAATGAATTATGCATGGTTTTTAGCACGCTGAGAAGTCAATAAAAAGTTACACACAACTCACACGTGTGATTGCACAAAGCACTTACGTGACCTTGCTAAGCCTGAGCTCTAAGATTAGCCTGGCATGGATTTCAAGTGTATGAAACCCACAAAATTGGTTCTTAAAACACTAGTACAGACTGTTTCATGCCTAAATCCTCGTTATGTGCAGTGTATTTACAGGACATGACTCAACTTTGAAGTGTGCAAAGACAAGTAAACTCTCCTTCCTCGTGGCAAAGTGGGGCTCGTGTGTTCAGATGCTCCTCACCAAGCTGCAGCCTCCAGTAAATCTGGGTCTGCACAGGGAGGAGCAAAAGCTCTGCAGAGATTCCCAGATACCAATTTTTGTCACAATGATTGTGAAATATTGCATATTTTATAGCTGAGCAAATGGGAGAGATGGGACAGAAGGAGGTGAAAAAGGGGAAGGAAAACCCCAACCCTCTGACCCTTTTCAGGCTGAGGGTTTGCACACAAACCTGAGGGTTCTCCAGCTCACTTTGCCTTTCCACCATTTGTTACATCTCATTTTAATGTGAGGCCTTATCAGCCACAGGGCAAAGCAAAAAGTAAGTGAATAGAATTGCCAAGGATAGAACAAAGACCTGTCCTTCCAGCACCACAAAGAAAATGTTTTATTCCATTCTTCATTCCCTGACCTCGTGTAGCAATGGGGAACGTGGCAGTGCAAGACCTGACATACCATGAACCAACCCTCCATGCCCACAAGGAACACCATGGGAAGAGTTGCTTCTGTCTATCCATTTGTGAAAGAGGCAATAGTTTAAGGATTTTTTTTTTTAATCACATTCTTCTTTAGCAATACCTGAAAAACTTCAGTAATTGAGCTCTGCTAAGAACTCCTGGACAATGTTTCACTCTCAGCTGACAGAAGCAGATCAGGTTTAAGTTTTCTTTACAAATTGATGCAAACAATGAGAGGATGAAGGATGTCAGATGGTTGTCTCCCAAAATGGTAAATACAGGTAAGCTGAGGAAGTGATTTTTTATACCATTTTTATACTGGGGAGAACAGACTATGGAACAGAAAACCACACATGACACTCAGACAAGTGCATGTGTACCAGTAACCACAGCTCTCAAGTCTTTCACTTTTAATCACTAATTTTAAAATATTTTTAATTTGTGGAACTATTCATTTTCCTTGACTTAATGTCTCCTCACCTGTAAAGTCTCTCTTTGTACACATTACTGTGTTGTGTTGCATTATTGCAGAGCTCCTGATTTCCAAAGGATAAACTCCTGGTTAACTTATGTTGGTCTGACCAACAGTTATAAAAATTATTCCTCCAAATGCAGCTCTTTGTATCATGCTCTCTATTTTTGTCATGTCTGAATTAATATAACACATTGCAGCTTTTCCATGGTTTTACTGCTGGGAAATAATACATTTTTTCAAGTGATTATTACATGCAAGAAAAGGCTTTAAACTGGCAATACTTTAGGCATGTTATTACAAAGGTGTATAAAACCTGTTACTGCCCCATGTAAATGACTTTGGCCTCTTGCAACTCTTAATACCTTAAAAGACAGCAGCTTAAGAAGACAACCTTGTAATAAAGACCTTGTAATAACTCCATGCACTGTGTTTGGTGCCTTCATCTTCCCTTTCTCTTTATTATATACAAGTGCATTAAAATCTTTCACTTTGCCAGCACTTCATTCCTTTTCCCTTCCCTCTCCTATTATGATGGAAATTATTCAAGAATTAACCTGCTGCCACTGACTCCTGGGTGAGTTTCTCTGTTGCTGTTTTTACATCATCTAACGAAGATTAATTTGGATACAGGCTGTGAATGGCAGCTCTGGGAGGATCCAGCAGCCAGAGCCTGCACTCTGCTACTGAGCTAAGGAAAAGCAGGACAAGTCTCACAGGCTTCAAGTTCCTGTGTTCACTTCTAAAAATGCAAACCTACAAAATCATCAGCCTATTTCTGTGCCTTAAAAGAAATCCTGGGTTTGGATTTTTTCCCCCTCAATGAGTTCACTGTTTATGCATGATGTAATTAATGGGTTTATCAACTTTTTCTCTGCACATCACAAAAGAAATCTGAAAGTGGGAATTGCCTTGGGACAGACCAAGAGCCTGGTCTTCAAGGAGACACTTTAATGTTTAAAAATATAAATACACATTATTGAATTGTCAACTGCAGCATGTCTTCCTGGCAAACGGCAAAGTAAAATAAGTACCAGCCTTAAGAGGTTCTAGGTGTGTCACTGATGGTGGGGAGAAAAAAACAAAGTGTTAAGTCAGGACCCTCTGGCAGCAGTGACAACATTTGTGCCTCTCTGTGTCACCACAGACAAGTCCTGCTTGGCAAATGCAGCTTTGAGTGAGAATCCCTGGAGAACAGACACAAGAAATTGGAATGGAAAGGCAGGAATGAAAATCCACTGTGCCAGAAGCAGCTCAAAGAACAACATTCCCACGTGCAGCCAACCAGCCCAGAGAAACAGGGAGCAGGGAAACAATGCTTTGGGAGCCTCAGGGCTGTGCTGTGCAACCTGGGGTTAGCACATCTATCAGATCTACCCAAGACAGGCCTGTACATCCACCAAGAGAGCAGCTGAAAAGAGAGTTTCACACAATAATCCAAGTCAAACTAAATATTTGACAATTTTGTGCAGCTCTGTTTGGCTGACAGTGCTCTTGATCTTCCCAGCGAGCCGTTTGTGTCTTGTACGTGATGGTAGTGGCAGCAAAATGGGATTTGGAAACAGACCATTAAGTCTCTATTTGCAGTATCTTTTTGTAGGTTTTTTCCATTTTTAAAATGATGGATGTTACTGGTTCTTTGCTGTTTTCCTCAGGGGGAGGAAGGCATCTCTTTGGAATACATACAGCCTGAAACAGCCAGTGTTTTCTGGCTAATATACACAAGTGCTAAAAGCTGATGCCTTAGGATTTCAGCTTGTCTATTTTCCATCTCTTTGTACTCCTGCAGCTCTTTAGTGTGTAACTCCAAACTCCACACACAGGGCCAGCTGCAGCTTCCCCATCTGGGGCAGGCACAGCAATTCCTCTCCAGGCCTGGCACTCAAGGACACCTCAGTGCCTCAGCCCCAGGGATGGGAACAAAAGGGACCTGGGGGAGCAAACCTGGGGTCAGTGACTTCATTACCTGCAGCTGGAGTTGGAAGATTAACCCCAAAATGCAAATGGACCAAATTTATAAAAGTATAAAAACCTGTGACCCGTGGTCCATTTTGGGTGTAGCCCTGGGGGACTTCATCTGCCCAAAATGTACCTGAAGGCCCTTCAATAAATAGAACTGCTTTTTATTCTCTTAATTCTGTCTGGCCTCTGATTTTAGGTAGCCCCAAAAAGGCATCAAAGCAAAAGCAGGGGTTTGCAGGGCAGTGGCTCAGCCATGGAGGGGGAGAGGTTCAAGGCGTTCTGTAGGACTGAGATTCAGAACTCTGTGTTGTAAAATTCAGGCAGTGGAGCAGCAAACAGAGCTGAGAAAAGAATCCAAGTGCTGCCCATCAATAGGCACTGGAACAAGTCAATACAGATGTGCTGGTACCATGGCACCAGTGCTTACAGCCCCCACCATGGCTGCGGCAGACACACTACACGGCTGCTTTGGGACTTTTTTCCTCAAAGAGATATTCAATTACTCCTAAATTTAATTTTAGGTGGAGGAAATAGAAACACCTGTGGCTGTTTACCAGCTCATCTCCTCTGTTAGGATTGAACTGTGAGTTTATGTCCCTGAGACGAGGGCAAAGCAGCAGAGAAAGGCATTTGTTACAAAGACCATTAAAAAAGAGGAACCTGAGACACTTTTCTAATTAATTTGCAGAATTAAGATCAGAAGTAAGCTCCTGCCAAGTCCACAAACTAACAGTATCATCCAGGGATTTGCAGCATAACGTAAATGTTCCAGTTTGGGTTTGTCCCCTCCACTGCCCTTTGGGGCAAGCAGTTATAACACAGAGAAACAAATATAACCTGTGTTGTTCTGGTGGTTTATTCCCCTTTCTGTTACTTTGGTTCCTCTTACAGAGCTGGTCTAAGTTACATGGTGTTTAACACCCAGTGAATGACAGAATCTTGAAGATACCCAAATATTGCCAGCAAAATCCATTTTTGCTTCTGGTTTGTACGTCCCAGTAGCTGATGAGAATGCCACAGGGTACCCCAGAGGTGTTCAGATATCAATGTGACCAACACATTGTTGTAGATATCCAAAGAAAGCCACATTTTAGGACTAACAACCAGTTTCTTTCCTTGTACCCAGAAATTTTTATGGATGAGCTAATGACAGGCTGAAATTTGTCAGGGATTTTTTTTTTTTTTTGCAAGTCCCTTGTTTCCTTAAGTGACAAAATAAATTTTAAAAGTAAGTCAGAAAAACCCTGTCACTTTCCCAGTCCACCCATCCTAGGGACAGATTAATTCTTAGGCAGCTTCCCCTCATGTCTGGCCTAAATTCCCATCCCATTTCCCTGCTGCAAGCCTCTTGAAAACTTGTTCATTACTCTTCTCTTTGCAATTAGTATTTATTTATTGGAAGACTCCTCACATCTCACCCTCAGTCTTCCCTGCTGTAGAATAAACATCTCTTGATCTTTCCCAAGACATCTTTGCCAGACCCTATTCCTGATTCTCCTCACAGGCTTGCCTCCAAGTTGTCAACATCCTCCTCATGGCAGGGTTCCTAAAACTGGACACAGGGCTGCAGGAGGAGCCTTATCAGTAATTCAGTGGAAAGATTACTTCACCATCTCCCAGACAATCCTGTCTATGCAGCACAGCACTTGCTTTTTTTGGTACTTGTGTTCTTTGGCGAGAATATGGAATTATTGGTCCTTGTTTAATTACTAATCCGTGGCAACTCCCTTTGCTCTAAAGCTCTTGGTTTCCAAGAGCCTGAGCTTGGGTTTTGGCTTGTTCAGCTGACACAGTGAGCAACTTCTCTTTTTCATCTTACAAACACTGTCTTCAGGAATATCCAGGATCCTTCATCCTTGTTTATATTGTATCACCAGCAAGATTTGCAGTCGAAGATCTCAATTTTTCCACGTTGCCTCATCTCCTCCCACTTACACTGGCTGGCACACGATAGCCATAAGCAATGAAATCACAAAGATCCCCTGATTTTGGGGTTTGCCAACACATTAATCACAAAACATGTCCTAGGTCTACATTTTGATAGTCTACACCTTTGTAAAACTGCTGACTTGAAAACTAAAGGATATTTTGTCCCCTTCAGGCAGACCACAAATGATATCCTGTGGCAGCACCCTCTGCACAGCTGTCCAGCTGTCGCACGTGATCAAACACAGCAAATATTAACTGCCAGGGTAATTTTGCTTGTGTGCAAGGTTTCAACAGTTCTCACTGTTTTGAACACTAAAGAAAACTAGAAAAAAATTGCAGAATTAGGACAGTGTTTACAGAACTCCCAAAAAAGTCTTAAAAATTCAGTATCTTTAGGAACAATTTTAATTCCATCTACAAGGAACTTCAGAAGTCTTCTGAGGAGTTTGTGACCCTGATTACAACTTTGTACAGGCACAGACTGGAAATTAACTGAAATATCCAGACATACTGCAATAGGAATCTTTTTTTCCCCCTCAATTACATAAAAGCTATAATTATATTTGTTACATAAACATTTTAACTCGGGAAAACATTAGATAATTGACGACAGTCCCTCCCTCCAACCCAGTTCCCCACCATTCACAGCACAGCAAGAGTAAAGTTAACTCAGCAAAGTTGTGTTCCCTGAGCAAAGCTGCTCCTGTGCATGGATGGTGCTGTGCTGCTCATGCTGGGGAAGAGATGTGAAAGGAAATTATCTGTGGTTATTTTGCAGGTCACCTTCTGTAATGCAGCTGCAGACGGTGTATTTTCAATCTGTTTAATCAGTGTTAAGAGTCCAGCTTGTAAGAAATCAAACAAAGAGCATGAAATTATTTAACAGACTGAATAATTGCTTTGTACTTAACCAGTAATGATGAGGATACTGAACTCCACTGCTGCTGGCAGAAACCAGAAAGATTCTGAGCTGCAAAACGGCTGAAAGGTTGATCAGCAGCCACTCAACTCACTGCAGGATGAGGAGAAACCTGTTTATTTTTTCTCTCCTAAAAACCATTCTTCTCTCTGGCAGTTACCTGGAGGAGGACACCTACAGTCGCTGCCTTTCCGTGCACAGAAATGCAGCTCTGACTGCTGTACCCCACCCTGGGGAGGCAGGGAGGTGCCCCTGAGCCAGCCTGGCCCACACTCAGTGATGGGTCCTGAGGAGTGACAGGGACTGCACTGACAGGAGCAGTCCTGCTGCTCTCCTGTCACAGAACTCTGCTGGTTCAGCTCAGCCAAGCCTGGGGATTTCCTCTGCCCTCAGCCTTGCTCAGTGCCAGGCCCTCTCCCTGCCAAGGGTGCCAGTTAGGATCAGTTACAGAATGCCAACCTGGTGCAACTGGGGCAGAGCAAATCCCTTGGGGCTCAAACCAGCTCCCAGAGATTCACTGGGGAGGGACTCTGTGCACGTGTGGTGGGGGATGTCCCCATTTTGCTGAGCTCCAGCACTGTGGTTTTTGGATCTAACAATGGATCTGGGCTGTGTCAGGACCTCCTGCTCCCCAGCAGCACAAAGCTGGCTCACCAGCCCAGCTCCTGGAGGCTGCACACATCCCAGGCAGGAGGAGAGCTGGAATGCCACCAGGTGAGAGGCAACATCAGGACTCAAAGGCTCCAAACTCCTCCAGGGACAGCAAATGCTGTGACACAGCCTGGGAATGCCCTGGTCATGGTTTCTCTAGGCAGCAGTGGTCTGGGACCTCATTTGTGAAACAAGCTATTTAAGAGGGAAGCTAATTGAGGTACATAAATCCTGAAGATATCACATCAAGCCAAGAGACTATTATTAGCCCAACCTAGATAATGTTATAGAAGTGCATTAAGAAACCTCAATAAAAAAATTACTAGGAAACATTCCCCACTTCAAGATCCCAAGAGATAAATTCTCTCATGCAATGATTAGATATTATCAAGAATAATAAAAAAAAAAAGCGTACTAAAAATGGACGTGGAGAAGGAAGGTAGAGACAGCACAAGTTCACCCAAATGGGTCACAGCCTGTTCCTAACATTCACGGCTGTGGAGGTAAGAGATCACAGCTATCTAACAGTGGCAACTGAAAGGAAAATTAAACCCTAATTCTGCCACCAATTTTTTTTAATTACATGATACTTATGTTAATGTAAATGTTGATGTAAAGTTAATGGACTCAGAAGCATTTCTAGCAGTGTGTTCTGATCATCTCTGGTATTGTTCTTCCATTCCATGTCCAAAGTATATAGAATTTTCCCCTCTGCCAGTTTCTACTGATCCTACCAGACAGAAAGAGCATCCATGGGCATTTCCATCCTTGTGATGTGAGCAGGCTGGAGCACACCTGGGTTTCTGCTTCAGTCATCACAACGCATGAGCACTGTGCTGATGTGGAGAGAAAGCAGAGAGACTAAAAGCAACCAGGTTAAAAAATAAAACAAACAACAAACAAAAACAACCATACATACACACACAAAAAAAAAAAAAGGAGAAAAAGGAAGAGTGAAGTGGTAAAATGTGTCCAGTGAAGAAAGGAGAGTGAGATGAAACAGGACAAAATGCTAAATCCCAAGTAAGTCTTTAAAAATGCAAGCAGTGTTGTGACCTTAGACTGGGTCATTAAGAATGAGGTTAGGTTGAAATCATTTACCATCTCCCTTTATTCTCCATCAATAATAAAGCAAAGTTACTTCAGGAACAGCAGTCTTGCTTTCAAAGAAGATGAAACCTGGACATTTTTAATGTGACAAAGAAACCCCACAAACCAATACAAATGGGATTTCCATGTCACTAGGTCAGTAAAAACCAGCTGACTTCCAGGTAAAAGTAGAGGGCAATGTCCAGTATTCATTAACCTTAACATGCCAGGGATTCAGGAGGCACAGCCATTTTTAATACTGATAAAAATAATTTTCTGTAAGCTGAATGCCAGGAAGCTGGTTCACTTCAAAGGACTCCTTACAATTTTGGTACTAGTGCACAAGAGTTACACAGAACAGCTATTTATAGTTATTCCAACTAATACAAAGTTATCATGAACCAGCTTTGGGTTTTGTTCCGTGCAAAGATGAAACACAGAGAGCAATGGAAAAACTTGTTCAGCGAGTCTCTGCTCTGCCAGGCTGTCACTGCACTGTTTGCAGTGTGTGTCCTGCTGTTCTCAGCACTGCAGGCAGCAGCTCCTGCCCAGCACAGGGTCAGGACAGCCAAGGCTCACTCTGCCTGACCCCAGGGAGGTGCAGAACACCCAGGTGTGCTCAAACCTCCAGCTGAACCAGGCAGAAACGCCCCCAGCACTGCCAAAGGTGGGCTCTTCCTTCCCCTGCCAGCAGGTACATGAGTGAACACTGACACATTGACAAGCTCTATTGGGTATTACAAAAACTAAAACCCCAACTGTTTTCAGGCTGAAACTGCTTCTGCATCACAACAACTCTCTCCCAACCACCCAGACCTGTCAGCACCACAATGCAAACAGCCACTGGTGCCCAGCACTGTCACATCTCGGGTGTCTCTGGCTGCTCCTGATCCATATGGAGCTCTAAGAGGTGTCTTCAGAAATCCTGAGGAAGCAAAGTACTCTGAACTCAGGGAAGCAAGAGTCAGGAGATGAAGCAAATTTATTGTTCCAAATGTTGAAATTAGGGAGTATTTGAAATCAACAGCCACACACTTGATAAAAACCCAGCGAGTATGAATGAACAAATCCAGATATCCCTTAAATAAGTTACAAAGCTGTTGTGGGAGGGTGGATGTATATCAGAGAGCCTTGTAGGTAAGCCATGGTTTAGAAAAGATGCCCTCTGCACAAAGGACAGGCAGAGAACAGCATCACTGAGGTACAAGTCCCATTTCTCTCAGGCAAATTACTGCATAGATATCTAAGGTTTCTGAACAGCTTTTACAGCATATTAAGATAACAAAATGAAAATACATTGTATTTGAAACCAAAGAGCAGCATATTAGACATGCACTGGTAGAAAACATCCTCTGTGCCACTAAAGATGTTTAAAGTACCATACACAACTTGGATGTTCATCTAAAAGCATAATAACTTCCTTTGACTTCATCTTCTGTGGAAAAAAGTCTACATGGTCATAAATCTGGAATTCTCAACATTCAGCTGTGGTGGGTATGACATGAACATAGAGGGTCTTCATGTTCAGGTTCTTCATAGAAACGTCCTTTGTGATCTCTGAATGAAGGAAAGGAGAGAGAAACAACAGAGTTAGTGCTCTTGCTTACCAAGAGAACTATTATTTTTTTTTAATTTGCTTTATTCAGACATTTTTGCTGATTCCACCACAGTGGGACTGGGACAGAAACTGCTCAGCTCAAAATTCCCTTTTTTTAAAGCCCAGGGCACAAAAGGAAGAGTCACCACATGTCAGAAGTGTCCCTGCCAGAGCAGGAGAGCCTGTTTTATATTCCAAAGTAGAACTATTTGAAAGTCTACATCAGCCCACAGCTCTCATATCCTGACAGAGCAGCAAACTAGTTCAGAAAACTCTAACACCGTGATATGAAGTCAATATGAACAGTACAACACAATGTACTGGAAGCCAGAGTCCCTCATAAACAATTAATATGTAAAGCAAGGATTGTACCAGTATCTGCTAAAAAACTACTGCTGGAATCTTGCTGAGTATGCCTGAAGACTTTCTTACCATACAGGAAAATTCCCTAAGTCTCACAGCTGCATGCAGAGGGTTTGGAACAGGAAAAGGATAAAGTCCCAACAAACCTCTGAAGGACAGAGCATGCTTCCAGCAGGCTGACTCAGGGGTTGTAATTACTCAATAAACACAAACACAGAGTAATCCCACTTGTGTCTAGGGAAAGTCACCTGCAGAGCTTGCAAGAGCTGGAAATCTTTCACTATTACACTGTGAAATGTCAGGTTTTTCCCAAGAAAAGCTTGGTACTTGCTGACTTTGCTTTCAGCACCCATCAGCTGCCCCACTGAGAGCAGAATGTTTGGAATACTGGGAGCTACAGCCTTGGAACAAAAGTCACCCCTGTATCAAACACCCCCGAGGCCTCTGCACTAAGAAAGTTCAGAGTGGTAAGAAACTTGGCAGGTGTAAGCACAGGAACACTGGTGGAACCCAGATTAGCAAGGACTGACTGTGGTCACGGTGTCACTGCACCCCGGAACCCTCCAGACAACCCCAGCAAATACAAGATAATATAAAGATCTGGCACCAGTGCTAGCACAAAGGACACATTAATAACACCCAGACTGGCTGGGGGTTTTCAGGAGGAACCCTTTTGCAATGCCCTGCCCCATCCTACTTTGAAAAATGTTTCATTTTTAGACTAAACACACAGAATCTGCACTGACTTTAAAAGCCATCTGTTAATTAGAGAACTGAGAAGTCCTCGTGGATCACGGTGTTTTTCAGGAGTTCTCTTCCATTGTAATACTACTCTTGAAGCAGCTGAATATCTATCCATAGAGCTATAATTCAATTCAGCAATTAGGGCTTTATTCCCTCACTAACCTTCCTTCCCAGGAACATGTTCCATCAGGATGTAAGAGTCTGGTCTGCAGAAGCAGCCAAGCAAATTATGAATTTAGGTCTCCAAGTCTCTTATTACATATTTATTTCTAAGATCCTGAAAAATGAGGAACTTACATGAACCTATTTCCAACAGTATTTATCACAACAATTCAGTTTAAAAACTGGAAATTATCAACAGACTGTAGGGACACCTTCCTTTCTGTGCCAATGGCCCCATGGAAGGGCTTTGCAGGGAGCACATGAAGTGTCCCCACCATCCCCAGCGGGGAACAATCAGGTACCTGGAACCTCTGTCTCTCCAGCTCAGGAATAAGCAACACCCACCACCTGGACATTTATTTTTGGAATGCTTTCCAACATTACAAAGGGGGAGTGAAAACCACGTTTGTTTCTGAAAAGCTGGTGAGTTTCTGTGCAATAGACAGCAGACGCCCAGCTGCCTGGACCAGCAACATTTATAAAAATAACCTCTTCAAAGCCAATAACTCATTTTCCAGCAAGTGATTGTTTTTTCCTTTTTATTGAACAGGCACCAACGTTCCAATTTGTGGGTTATTTTCATCAAATGTTTCAAACTGTTAACAGCAAATACATTTTTATTTTTAGAATAAACCACACAAAACCTACTCAAGAGACTGAACTTTGTTGTTCTGAAGGTAAGACCTTGAACAGATTGATCAGTAGATGAATAGGGGACTACAAAGCTGCAACAATATAGATAAACACTAATTGACCTAATGTTTTCTAGAGGCATCACAGTGTTTTATATGCAGCACTGATTTGTTGTACAAAGAGATGTGAATGAAGATAAAATACATCTATGCCAGTGCTTAAACTTAAAAAGTGTTATTCAAGGAGGTGAATGCTAAGAATTAAATCTGAGATACCAGAAGTGTGGCTACAAGGCATTAGCTGCACAAATAAACCTCTGGGGCCAAGAGCTCTGTGTTCTGAGTTTTAAAGAGACCAATTCTGTTGTTTTGGCCTTGTAGGAGTTATCAAATCTGATCTTTCACATCACTGTGAATTGTCACTTCATACACTTTAATTAAAGTTTAAACAGTTCTAGAGAATCCATGCTACAAATGTTCCAGTGATTTAACCCATCTCCCTTTCACGTGAAGGCATTTTAAAAATCCTCACTTCAACTGAGCCTTAAAAGCTATTTTGCCTGTCGGTAGATTTTCCTGTCCTGTCAGCTCCTTGCCTCTTTCAAACTCTGCAGTTTCATACAATGGTTATTTGAGTGTCTGAACAGAATCATATGGTGCTGAACCAAAGAGGAACTGTACCTAACATCCCTTGCTCCTGAGTGCCTGAATCCCTGAATCCCCAGGTGGGCAAAGCTGCACACAAAAATACCTTTCAGTTTATGCCAACCAAGTGTGGTTCATCTCCATGGTTTTTACCCTTTGTGCTGAAACACTTCAGGCTCCAGCTCCCTGTTAACACCACTCAGCACATTATTTTTGGCATTTGCTCAAACTATCACTAGAAAGTTCTATCAACATCTGAGATCCATTTGAATTACAAAAATGGCTCTTGAATAAATATACTCAAGGTAATATGAAGTAAAAATTTAAAAAAAAAACCAAACAGCCAAAAATTCACAACAAAACCCCCCCATCCTTCCTTGCTCAGACTTCCATGTATCCCACCTGGATCCTCATGGGAAGCTGAGTGACCCCAGCTCTCAGCAGCTGCACCACAGCTGACCCCTCCTCCTGCCCTCCCACTGACAGCACCTCCTGAGGAAGCTCAGCCCACCCTGAGATGGGCAGTTTGAGCAGATGTCCAACTTCTGGACAAGGTAACATGTGACAATCCAATAAATGTCATGGATCCCTCCCAGCTTGTAAACCACATCATTGTGACACACTGCAGACAGAATCCTTAGCATCATTTCATTCAGAGAGCTGAATTATCCTGAATACAGGAATCTCTGTTTGGAGTTGTCTAGGTTTTTACCATGTAGTTTGCAATCAATTCTCTCTGTTGAATGAAGTCCCAAATCACTCTGGTCCAATTTTTCAGCACCACAGGTGGCTCAGGCCTCAGTCACACCTTCCTCATGAATAAGAGATTTTTGTTTCCCATCTGTCAGTGGTTTTGGGGGGTTCTTTAGCATTTCAGACCTTTGAGCATGTGCTGAAGCTTCCTGCTTCCCAGGTATCCCAAATGGCTGTGGCCCACTGAGTCTGACCCACTGCTCTAACAGAGATCTAACAGTCTTTGCCAGCTACTCCAATTCTCCAAGACAATGTAACAATATGAATGTTAAAAGTTTGAATAGATTCTTAAAATATTCCTATTATAGATCAACTTCCAGGAGGAGATTCACTATTCAGTCACTCAGCAGGGCATTCCTACTGCTGAGTGACCTTTACTGCAGGAGGAAAAAGCTTTCACAACAACTTGCCTTGGCCATTTCATGAAGGGAATGCATTACAGCTTAGAACTTCTACATCTGTATGTTTGCTTAAAGGATTTTACTATGCTAATATTGAATTACTGGGCAAAATTACAATCCAGTGTGTGAATAATGTGGATTTAGTAATTAAACTGGATCTCAGATTACATGAGCTGCTTCTCGACAACAAATTTCAAGGATACTCAGATGAGCAAACCAAAGGTTTATGCCTACCATGAGTTAGTGCTTCATCCAGGAACAACTTTAGCCTCCTGCTTCTGAGCCCAAAAACTTTTGCTGTCTCATGCAGAAGACCTTTGTAGGTTAATCCATTCTGGCCAACAGGGTTTTCCATTAGGAGAGTTCCCACTGTTCCTTTCTGGCATTCTGGACAAGACAGAACAGCTGAGTCACTATTGGTAAGAAATGAAATTACTTCTTTTATCTGGGTAAATTGAAATTTAGGGTTTCTTCTTCCATTTCACCTCTATTTCTCCATGGTACTGAGAGACAAATTAGCAATACCAATCTATAGATAGTCACTAAGTTCACTAATTATAGAACCAGAAATGTAAGTGATGACTGACAGCTTGACCAACAGAAGAAAACTTCTTTACATGGGTCAACAGTATAACAGAGTCTGGGAAACATGAAATATTTCAACAGGACATAGAAACCACTGTGTGCAGAAGCTCACCAAGCACTTACTGATGATAAAATCCACTATAAAAACCACATTTTTGGTTCCTGCAAGCTCTCAGTAGTGCCAGAAAGGGCTCAGAGCAAGGCAAGTTACTAAAACAACTCAGCTGCTCCCACATGAGCTTTCAGTGCCAGATTAGCAGGTGGGAAGCAGAATTAAACACACACATATATTTATACCCCAGAAAAGGTGAATAATACAATTCATTTGCCTTTTAAATGAAATGTTTCACAGGCTGTTTCCAATGTCCTGGTAAAGAGCTGGCTCTTCATTCAAACTTGGTCTGTTTTAGACTCAGCCTTTTACAATAAGCTGCACAGGTGAGCTGATGGTCAGAAACAGAGAAACAATGCCCAGGGGCTCAAGTTTAACTGCTGCCCCATATCTCAAACTGGATCTCCTTTTTCTCTTAGGAGAAGAGGAAGAAAAGCAAAGTATAAATGTTTTTATCAAAAGTACACACTAGGAAAAAAAATAAACAAAACCACCATGTACCAAAGAAAACCTACACCTGTGCAGCAGAACTTGCATGGCAGCAAGCCCAGGCTGTGAAGGAGCAGCCCAGCAGCCCACATACCTTGTGGCTTTGCATTGATCAGCTGCAAGTTGATGTACTGGCAGAGCAGGGCACTGGGGGAGCTGGGCAGGGCAGGGGCTGACCCTGCTGTCACATGCAGAGTCTTCCCACTGAGGCCCAGCAGGTCTGTCTGGTTGATCAGCTCTGCAACAGAAAGTGACACCAGTCAGGCCAGCCCAGGATTGACAAGGAGGCTGTCTCAGTCCTGCCCGCTCTGCAGCAGTGTCTCCCCTCTCACCAGCCCTCCAGAAAGAGCTTCTCTGTTGGAAAAATGGAATGTGTGCAGAAATATTTGGTTTTCATAATAACACAAAGGGGGTGCTTAGTTTGCTGTGGAAATTAGCTCCTCTATAACATTTCTTATGCACATAGTGACTTATGCTATAATAATAGTTAGCTAACTTCAAACAAGCAAGAAATTATTCACCCAAGCCAACCATTCCTATCTCATTACACAAAAAGCTGTGATCTTTGCTTGCACCCAGACTTCCCTGGCCAAAGCAGCACTGGGAATGTGTTACTATGCAACACTGGGATATTTATTAATATTAAATACGTTAAACTCCAGAAAAACCAAACCAAGAACATTCAAGTCATGGCTCATGAATAAAGCCCCTACACAAGTATCTGGGTGTAATGCCAGCACAGCTCATGATCCAGCACATGACTCCAGCCAGGCAGATGGAGAGACTGGGGGAAGGCCAGACCCCAACCAGGAGCCCTTTCTCCAAGGACATCAGAAGCAATCCATGGAAGAGCTGGGAGAAGAAGCTGATGAGGTTTCTGTGACAAAAATGAATTCTGCAGCACTGCCTGAGCCTTGAGGTCAAACAGATCCACTGATGGGCATGGTATTAAAGATACACAGGAATAACATCACTCTCTGCTGCAAAGAGCTCCAGAAATCAAATCCAGGGAGACTTGATGCATTTAATTTCTTGTCAGAACTGTGTGTTCCTGTACATATGGAACAGGGACACCTGTCAGCTCCAGACAACAGGTTTTCATTCCACAGCACCTATTCACATGTCAGGGAGCCTAAGCTGTACAAAGCTCATTTTCTATCAGTTCACCTGAAAGAATCTCAAGGGGAATAATTTATAAATGTATATATTTTGTAGGTTTATAAACTTACAAATAACAAAAACCCTAAACTAAGTACCCAGCTCCCCAAAAAAAAACCCCAAATCCTGAAAAAACTTAACCCCACAAAAAGATGAACAGTAATCACTACTGAGCTAAAAGCTCTAAAAATTCTGTCAAGTGCCACAGAATAGAGTGAGATGCACTGGGAACTTTATAAGACTGCTCAAGGAAGCAAAAATACCTCAGGCTGCACCTAAGAATCTCAAATGTCTATTTTAAATACTAACTTTGATGTATTTGTATGTAAATTTGTAACAGTTTAAAGAAAAAAAGAAACCAAAAGCCAAGCACTGCTCTGGCCTGTCTCAAGCACAAGGGATTTGCTTTTGGTTTTATTCTCAGGAAAGCAAGAAAACAACTGCATTAACAACAGGAGAGGAATGACCAAGATTCCATCCAATAGAAGGGAGCCAGGGGCAGGTTCTTCCTGAACCAGCACCATTTCAGGCCATGGGGAGACAGCAGAGGGGGTGACAGAGCTGGGAACATTTGGCCCCAGTAACTCCCAGTTTGCCATTCCCCAGCTGGCAGCATCCCCGTGGATCCATGCAGGGCAAGGAGGCACGAGCTGCAGTAATGAGGGTTTGTCCAATTAACAAATTAGCCTTTGGCATTCCAGGGGCACTGACATTTCCCAGGGAAGAGCCCAGGCACAGGGCTGTCAGAGAAGTCTGCTCACAAAACCCACCCATAAGAGTAAGACAAAATGGATCATTTTTCCTAGATATCAATACACTTCAAGGCAAGCAGGTATTACAAGTGCTCATCAAAATCACTTTAAAAGTCAGTTCTCCCTGCAACTGGGGTTTAAGTGCTAATGCTCTCCCCTAAGGTACCTTACAGCCTCACAGCCTTTTAAAATTTGAAGATTAAAAAAATAAGCCAGCTGAAAATCATAAAGATGAAATAAGGCATGGATCAAAAAGTTTGTAGGGGCATTTTTGCCTCACCTTCCTTGCCCCTCCATTTTTTAAGCCCTACATGATCTACAGATGCATTTCTTCCCATAAACACATTGAAAGTGTTTTAAATATGTCTTTTTCATTATGGGCTATTTCCATGAAAGCTGAGTGCAAGTCTACAAGCTTCCCAAACAAGAAGCTTACAGTTTCAGTAGTCTACAGGAAAAAAAGTTATCTATATTTTTTTTTTACCATGTGACTTGAGCCCAGGTCCTTCCTTTTATTTTTTTTTTAATGTAGAAAGAGAGAAATTCTATTTTCAGTTTCTGAAAGTCAGTACAAGTCCCAGAGCCTTGTTTGGCATGTGCAGTTACTTAAAATACATAACACACTGTTGGGGAGGAAATGTTTATCCCTTTATTCCAAATGCTGCACTGAAAAGCAGGGATAGGACCCATTTAAGCCTCCCTTAATACAAGAACTGCCATGGCACAACCCTAAGGAAACCTTCATTACAATTAGAGAACAAGATAATAAATTACTACAAGTACAGTGGACAGCCCTGGAAACCACAGGAAGGGAATGAGGAGCCAGAAATATGGTTTTACTGGGTCCCAATTTTATTAACACACGTGGGAGCTATTCAGAAATTATTTGGTGTGCACAACCTTTCTCTGCAATTCCTCTTGGACACAGCAGCTGATTCCAACCCCTGCTCACCTACAGAGGCCCTGGAGTCACCATGAGACCTCACCTGAGGTTACCCACACCAAAGCAGATGGATTGTATCCAAAGCAAACACTGGAATTCTGATTCTGTTCTCTGACACCTTTCAGGACTGTTTTCCTGGCACAAGCCTTGAGCTGTGACTCCCCAGGGTGCCACATCTGCTGACCAATCCTTGTTTGAGATGTGACACACTGCCACAAAAGCCAATTTGATGATCTCATCTTCCCAAGGGATTTTCCATATGCTTAGTAAGTGGGCAGGGAAAATACCCTGCTCTGCCCAGACCACTGACACATACTGAAAGGTGAAAATCAGCATGCCAAGATGGAAGTCCCAAAATGATTCCTAAGGAGCAAAAGTGACACAGAAAGGAAAGGAATAAAGCCTTTGTTACTACAGCAGAGGAAGAGGGAAGGTTTCAGCTTTCTCCACCACTTCTCTTTAGGACTTCAGCATTAATGGACTTGTGCTGCATCTTTTTGTCCTATAAATGGTAGAAAAAAACCCAAATATGGAGTCAAGCTTCTAAACTTAATGAGATGGGAGTTTCCCAACTCTTCTGGGCCTTTTGCAAGTCATCTTTTACTACCTGTGGGGACAATGAACAGTACAAGTACAGACCCCCCACTCGGCAGGCACAGACCACACTGTTATCCCACCTACTTGGAAAAGGATTTCAAGGAAAAACAGTTCCTTCTCCAAAACACAACTGGAACTTGAGGGAGATACTGAAGGATTTCCTCTAAATCCCCTCTGACTGGAAGCAAAGATTAATCCTTTTGTATGACAGGACTGTTCAGCTGAGCTGAGCACGACCTGAAAGATTTATCACAAGGAGCTAATGGATAACACCAGATGGGAAACCCCCAAAATCCTCTAGAAATAGTCTCAGGACAGGACAATAAGGAAACTAAGGACTGAGATGGCAACAAAGACTATTTCTTTATGGATGTCATTGCTGGACATGAACTGGTGATCCTCAGCAGCCCTGGGGGCACCCCAGATCAGCCAACTCAAGTACCACCCCCCAGAGGTGCTTCAGTAATATTTCATGAAAAAAACACTAATGAAATGTTTTGCAGCCATCCCATTACCATTTTTATAGTGTCTTGGGGTTTTTTTTACATTCTTGTGCCTTAACAAAGTTCAAGCTGCAAAAATATTCCAATAGGTTTTTCTAAAAAAAGAAGAAATGCAGAGCTCCTCAAGGTTCTCCAGGGTGGAAAGGCAACATTTTTCTTCTACAGATCACAGTTTGCATTCAGCTTAAGTTCTCACCCTGCCTACTGAGGCATTAGGGAAAAGAAAGCAAAGAAGGGCTGATGGCAGCTCGCCATCAAGATCCAGCATAGCCTGGGCCCAGTGGAAACACTGAAATAAATCACATTTTGTCCTGATGAGAACTGCAATGGAAGCAAGATAATAGATGAGCACCATTTAGCAGCAGCTTTTGGAAACATGTTTATGTGACTATAAACACAGTCTCATAAGGTAAGTATTATAAAATGGAATATTTCCTTACCATTTTCTTGTCAATTTGATATAGCTAGCTAGATAGATATAAATTACACAGTAAATAATTATACAGTAAATGACTCCTAGCTGGTGCTAGAAAGACTTTCAATTTTCCTTGTCATACTCCATTTACCTGTGTTTCCATTAAAAACTGTCAGTTTGGAATTTTTAAGACCAAAAATGCAGGAGACAGCATCTACAAGTCCAGTGAAGTTCAAGGTATTATCTCCTTTTGGATTTTCCAGCAGCAACACACCATCTAAAACCAAAATTAAGAAATTAAAATGCAGTTTGGAAGCAATATCCAAGTTCTAATGATTTTCTAATGATGCTAATTACTTCCAGTGAGTTTCTAAGCCAATTTAAAACTGGCAACACTGCATCTTCCCAATTTTTTTTTAGTGGGAAAGGGGAAAGAAAATGGAGAAACAGACTGATGTGTACTTCAGATTTATGATGTAGAAGTTATATTTGCTTTTATTAACCAGGCAGTCTCATTTGTGTGTCACTAAAGTACCACTCAGTATTATATTGGTTAAAAGCTGACAGACTGTGCCCTCTAAGATGGTCACCAGCTTTTCCAGCTGGATTCATTCTCACTCAGGGTGCAGCTCTGTGACCATGTCCAACAAACACTTATTTCCATACATAAACTGTCAGTACATGCAAGAAAAATTTCCCAAGTGCATTTAGTTTTCTCTCTTTTTAATATATAACTCACCCTTGTAACAACATCACTGCACCCCTGTCCACTGCCCAAGACATAGGCCATTATCTAATTTTAAGTATGCTTTTTATCTCTGTACTTTACACGTGAGCTTTTCAAACCATCTCCTCCACGTCCAGGCCTCACCTCCTGCACAGTGCTACATACAGCAGTAATTACAGATTCTCCAGCACAGCCCCAAATCCAGAGTGCACTCCCCACAAAGATACTCAAACTCTCCCTGGAGCAGGAGTAACAACTCCTGCACCCACAGGAGCGTTTCCCTCTAAGATATCATGGACAGCTGTGGTTTTGCTTTGAATACACTTATTTTCAAGAATTATTTCAAGCTCCTATTGGAGGAGAGGCTGTACCATCTTTCAAATGAATTCAGGCTCCAGCATTCACCACACCATTTTCAAACTCTCCCCTACAGCAGCCCTGAGAAACCAAGCTGGGGATGTTCATTCCTACCTTGCTCTGTCCCATTGACACAAACTTTGAGGTTGACATAGGCACAGGCTGGGCCAACAGACTGGCACACCCCCCCTCTGACCAGTGTGATTTCCAGCTCAGATCCCTTCAGCTGGGGAAAGAGAGAGATTAGGATTATTTTAATATTGCTTATTAAACGAACACAACAAAATATTTTCCTTTAATAAACAACACTAAGATCTTGCCTTGTTATATTAAATGTGATTTACCATAAAATAGGGATTTTTCCTACATTTTCCTTCAGTGACAGTGCTTCAGACATGAGTCTGCCTGTAGCAGATGTCAGGAAAGCAGGGAATAAACAGTTTGATTTTCACAAGCGATGAGCCATGGTAACACCCTCCCAAAATACAATCCCAAAGCAAATCTGCCTGAGAGGAACACTCTTCCAGAGAAATTCAGAGTACTGACCAGGGCCCTGCTCTCAGTCACTGCCTGGAGAAGGCTCCACTATCCCTGGGGGACCACTGAGAACCCTCTGGGTCACAGCTACCTTGGTACCACCAGCCTTTGAGTATCTCCCTGGGAGGTACAAGTGACCCTGTCAGACCTGGAGGCACTTCAGGAAATCCAACATGGGTCTTTCAAAAAAGATCCAGAAATCACCCATATGAACATTTGGTACTAAAAGACAATTTAAGCCATTTTGTTTTATAAATTTAGAGATGGTGTTTGGCAAGAGACACAGTCCAAAGGGTGACAGACAAATTTGGAAGTATCATTCTTTACTGAAGTCCTATTACAAAACAGGAAAAACACCTATGCAGCAACAAATGCTATTCTTTGTTTTTCCATTCTACCAACAACTCAAAATTCATTTTTCAAGTACCTGCTTTTCCACCCCAATAGTTTATGAGAAACTGCTTTTTTTGTTGTTGTTGTTGTTGTTGTGGCTTGGAGCAAGTCTCTGGGAAAGGAGCTCAGAATTAAAGCCTTGTATCAAAAATTGATCCAAGATAATTTCCCAGAAGCAATGTAATCACAATATGTAATATGTAATCACAATAAATGTAAAAAGAACAGAGTGCATTTCATTTTTCTTCCAGTCCTCAGATATATTCAACATTAGGCAGACTCCTGTTACTCCTCTGAATAACTTCCAGAAATTTGGTGCAATGATCCTGCCACAGCTGACTTAACTGACACACTCACATGAAAGGATTTCTCAGGAAGGGCTTTCTCATGTCACTGCTCTCAATGTGACAAAGGAGCTGCAGCAGAAAACAGAGTCAAGCACCTGCCCTAAGCAATCCATCTCTGCAGGCCCAGCAACAGAAACCTCCAAGGGGCACTTGACAGTTGCACTGGGATCTCAGTCATCTGTTTCTCTCTGCAACATCTATTTTGAAGTCTAAGTGTGAGACAAACAGTTCAGAGGCACATGCAGCCCATAAGCACAGAAAAGGCTGCAGCAGGCACAGAGCTCCTCCACAAGGAGGTTTTCTACATGGAAAACCTCATGGAACTACATGATCTTCAAGGTCCCCTCCCGAACCCAACCCATTCTAAGACTCTGTAACTGAGACTCCTTAAAATAAAATAAGGATGAACAAGTGCATAACTTCTGTGCCTCCATTTCCCACATACAGACTGCACCCCCTCAGCACACTGGGCTGGCAGCATTTCATAGGATCCTGGTGTGGCTTGGTTGGAAGGTGCTTTAACCTTGGTGACCATCTCATCCCACTCTTCCTGCCATGGGCAGGGACACCCTCCACTATCCCAGGCTGCTCCAAGCCCCATCCAGCCCAGCCTTGGACACTTCCAGGGATCCAGGGGCAGCCACAGCTGCTCTGGGAACCCTGAGCCAGGGCCTCACCACCCTCCCAGGGAACAATTCCTTCCCAATATCCCAGCCATCCCTGCCCTCTGGCAGTGGGAAGCCATTCCCTGTGTCCTGTCACTTCATCCCTTGTTCCCAGTCCCTCTCCAGCTCTCCTGGAGCCCCTTTAGGCAATGGAAGGGGCTCTGAGCTCTCCCTGGAGCCTTCTTTGCTCCAGAGAGAAGAATAAGCCCAATTCCCTGCTCATGGTTTTGCCTGAAACACTCTCCCTGCCAAGATTTCAAGGTGGCAGGAGGCCCTCTCAGCTGGATGCCCACAATGAGATAACTGCATTCCTCTAAACTGAGCTATCAACAGCCCCACAGAACTGGCTGCCAGAACAGTGCTAGTTTAGTAGATTTTCTCTGTCTGAAATTCAGCATTTGTGCAAATGCATGGCCTGACCTACAGACCTCTCCCAGGGCCACACACTAGCTCATCATCTCCACAACAGAAAGGACTGCTTGGTTTTGCTGACATCCAGATGACAGCCATCAGTTCTACCCATAAACCATGTCAGGTGCCTGCTCTCAGGGAAGGATTTCATTTCTACACAAAGATTTATGACTAAACCAGTACATTCATCTTTCCACAATGATTTACTTCACTAAAATATACTAAATTAGATTTAGGTAAGAGCAAAATAAGTGTGGGGGGGAACCATATTTGCACAGGCATGAAAGTTTTCATGGAAAGCAACAGTGACCAGCACTAAAGCTCAGGTACAGGTGATTTGAGGCAGGCAATCAGACAAGTGATTCCCAGCACTGTATTTCCAGCTACTTCCAAATTCCAGTTCAGATTTGATGCTGTCCATCAGAAGTATCAAATAAGTACTTAGAAGAAACTTGAAGATTTTCAGTGATTTCTCAATTACAGTATTTACTTAGTGTTTTCTCCCTGTCTGTCACTTGAAACTGATAGTTTTGAAAAAGGCCAAACAGGGCTTTGTTTCAAATCTGTAAAACTTCAGATGTGCCATTAATAACTGTAAAACATTTCCTTTACACACACTATTAAGATGGATGAAATGTGCCCTTTTCGTTCAGCTATTCCCTGCCTTCTCAGCCATTCTGTAAATCAAATTTCAAGTCTGATAGATCGTACACTCTTGTGTGAATTAATCTTTGAGGTGCAGCAGGACATTTATATTGAATATTCATTCACGGCTTTGCTAGGAATGTCTTCTGAATAGAGTAAGTTTCAGTAAAACCACGGCAAAACTATCATCAAATATGTCAGAAGAAGCAATCAAAGAAAACAACAAATTGCTGCTGATTTGAAGTATGAAACTACACTTTTACAACAGACAACTTCAGCAGCACAGGGCAGAAGAACAAACCTCCTTAAATATTAAACAAGTTGGTCTTAAGCCAAATTTGGCCTCGAAGGAGTAGTTCTAATACAAAAGTCTATTAATCTAAGAAAATCAGAGCAACAACATTTTGGCTGTTCAAACAACACACTAATCCAAGTACAAATAACTGTGTATTAGGTTCAGACAAACAACTGCCTCAGTTATTTACTTTGGTATCCAAGCAGCTTGATTTTCAAAATCACCACACATACAGAATCTAACTCCTTTCTTTTATAAACCAAGAAAGACTAATACAGAAAATTATAAATAGAAAACAATATCTGCTCTATCCCACAAATAAATATTGACACCATTATTCTTTAATTGGAGCAGCTTGTTGGGTTAAAAGCAAATAAGATGAACTATGCAAGCAATGCTTTTCCTCCTTACTTGGGTTGTTTCCTGGATGAGAACTTCCTTTGAGGTAGGCACCGGGTAAGGCTTCAGGTCTGCCTTTATTGTGGCAAAAATGAACTCAGCGTGTTGCTGGATGACAGTGTCCAGGTATTCCCCCTCTGGCAGGGCCCTGTAGTACACTGTGATCTCATCTGTGGGGACCAGGTTTCTCTGCAGGACACACACACACACACACACACCATTACTGACAGCAAAACCACACACCAAGGGAGGAATACTTGTCAAGTTACAAAAAAAAGGTATTTATCAAGCAATTGTTAAAAGCTTCCACAAAAGACTTAGAAGAAAACAATGCTTCTACAAAAACACCAAGAACCTTAAAACATGGGAGTTTAGGCAAGATTAAGTATATTGATATTCATTACAGTGAAAATAAATTATAGTTTTATGTCATTACAGAATTGAATTTAAATCCAGTAGCACATGGGAGGGTTTTCATGGCCACAATCCTTCCTGGTTATATTTTATACAGAAATAAATCCTCAATTTTTATATATGTAAAAACCATTAAAATATATAAATCTACACAGGTGTGTATATGTATATATATTTTAAAAAACACTACATAGGTGTGTATATGTGTATATATATATATATGTACAATCTACAGAGTTGTTTTTTTAAATACATATAATGTAAAAAATATCTATTTTGGTAAAACTTTGTAGCTTTTCAGTCTTATGCTGAAGAAAGGTCCTTTCCAACCCAGACTTTTCTATGAGTCTATGATTAATGCAGCCTTAACTGCACTGATCTTTTCCAAAACAACATGTCCCATGAAAATTTCCTCTACACATCCTTTAGAGCTCTTGCAAGGGAATCCAATCAGAAAGCCATACATGAAGAGTAAATGATACAGAGCTTCATGTTTAATTAAAAATGCAGTCTCTGCATATTGCCTAGACTGCTGGAAAGGCAATGAAAATGCCTTGTCCCACCCCAGATTGCTCACCTTCTTGCGAAGCTTCTGGATGCGATTGATCACTTCCCGGGCAACTCCTTCATCCACCATGGACTGGTCTGGCGTCACATCCAGCAGCACCAAAACCTGAGCAAATGCACAAAACATTGATGAACAGGTGACAAACTGGAAACAAGGTGGAAGCAACACTCTCAGGAGCTCAGGATGCCTTCAGAGAGCTCCTCATGTACAAAAGGTGGAGAGAGTGTTGAACAGCTCCAGGATTCACACACTCCTGGAACGTGCTGAACTTCCTGAACTAACAAACCCAGGCCAGCTTTTACCTCACCGTTTTCCTATTGCTTCCTGAGGAAAAAAAGAAAGAGAGGAATTAAGCAATAAAATACCTGAGCATCAGAGTGTGCCTCGAACTGGGCAGATCCCTCTGTCATCTGATACATGAGACGGAGATCTTCCCCATGGAGTTCGTGTCCTTCCACAACAATGCTGCCTGTAGGGTTGGCAGATGGAGCGCATCTCTTATCATCCAAGTAAAACCCCCAGTTTTAAATTCAGAAAGCTTTAACCAAGTTTCAGACTTCAAACACGTGCAATGTATATATTGGCAATGCAGTCAAACAGCAGTTAAGCTCTAGTAAGCAGCAGTGAATTATCCCACATTTCCATTTTTCACACAAGCACTTCTCCAGGCAGCAGAGCTCACTAAAACACAGGCACTTTAGCAACTGTTTGTGTAGAACCATCTGAATGGAATAAAACTTAAAAATAACCTCTATACTCCACCAACTCCAAATTTCCATTTAAGCAGTTTGCTAAACAGATATAGCTGCATAATTCACACCCACTTGTAACTAATGCAGGAATGCTTTTAGAATAAAAGCTACTGCAAAATACTCAGTTCCAATCTGATTCAGTCTCACAGAAAGCTTATTCTCTGCCTCATCTTGGATTTACAGTAGAGAACATCCTGAGCTGGAAGGGACCCAGAGGGATCACCGGGTCCAACCCTGCACAGACACCCCAACAATCCCAGCCTGGGCATCCCTGGCAGCGCTGTCCAGACTCCCCTGGAGCTCTGGCAGCCTCAGGGCTGTGCCCATTCCCCAGGGAGCCTGGGCAGTGGTTGACACTCCCTGGGGAAGAACTTTTTCCTATTATCAAAGGAATCTCTGACAGGAAGGAACAGTTTAACAGGAGAACAGTTTAAAATCCGTGTCTACATTTCTAAACTATTTTTTGCCCAAAAAAACCCCCAGAAATAATAACCACAAATTTTCTCCTCCTAACAGCTGAAGAGAGATAATAAGAGAGAAGCAGGCTTTAAGCTGCCCTAAGCCCACAGAAGGATGCCCCGCCATCCCCGAGGGGTCTGTCCCGCTACAGACCTGTCTCCTGGAACCTCTCCAGCTGCTGGCTGCTGAGCTCCTTGATGGCAGCCATGACGGGCTTGAAGGCGCCCTTGAGGCGGCGGCCCAGCACGGTGTGCTCGGGCTCGGCCCGCAGCCGCACGCCGTACCTGCCCTTGTCCGCAGACAGCGTCAGCGCCCGCACGTTCAGCTCCTGCAGGGACACAGCACAGCAGCTCAGCACCGGGAAGCTGCGAGTGGCAAGGTGCAAAGTTTGTACGGGGCTGTCTCTATGGACCGAGTAATTGGGAGAGCAAACAAAGCCAGCCCTGAGCCCACCCAGCAGCAGAGCCCATCCCCACCCTCCAGTTCTTTGTTGTTAACAGGCAGCTCTCACCTCAAAGCAGCCCCTACTCAACAGCCCTTTGGATTTCCCCCTCACAACTGCCCGAAGAGCTAAACCCTCAGTGTGCAGTGGTGGAGCCAATGGCCTGGCAGAGCTAAGGAGAGCAAATTCTGCTGGAACAGTCCTCTCAGAACACACAGAGCCAGGAAATCATTACCAACCATTTCACGGTTGAGGCTGTACAAAATGGCCCCATTTTGTCTCCTCCTTACCTGTTCATTCCAGCTCCTCACTGCGCAGAAAAGCAACCTGCTCAGAAAAGCTTCTGGCTGTATCCTGCAGCCAAAACAGCTTTATAAAACCTGCATGGACTTTAGGAGAGGGCCCAGACACTGCAGGAAGGTGTGTGCCCATTTTTCTGAGTTGCACATACAGATTTTGTTCCGTATCTGAAGGGAACATAGTGGTGCTGTGGGAATTTTTACACAACTGATTTAGAGGACAATGTTATTTTCATATGAGGAAAGACCAAGGCTGGAACTCTTTGGAGAGAAGAGAGCTGAAGGGCGACATGACTGGGGTTGGAAAACATGAGGCACAGACCTGCACATACATTTCACTGCAATCCAGCAGGTTCTGTCTGCCAGGCTGCCCAACACTTGGAGCATTTGGTGTTTAATGCCCACTGGATGGTGGCGTGAGCTCCCATCACCATCCTACAGCATCACCAGGTGCACTTGGCAAACAAGCTGCTCCAAGGCACTTAGGAAGCAGAAGTAAATGGCAGCATCAGCATGACAGGACTAGCAAGTAGCCAAACATTTGGATTGAGAAATAATGCTTAAATACAACCCCTGAGCTGCAGCCTAATTTCCTAGGAAGTCCTACTGACATGAGGAGCCAAGAACACAACTGAATCTAATTTTATTTAATACATCTTTTAGGAAATCTAATGAAAATTATGCACTTCAGAAATTCAGTTTCAATGGGGTGCTGCTGGAAATGAGCCCATGAATTGGTAAACAACAACCTCGTGGGGGAAAAGAAATAATAATTCAAAAAATAGCACAAATTGAAAAATTACTTTGGGCCTGATTAGATAAATCAGAGAAGCCAACTCCATCAGGACAAGTTTTCTGTACTAATTAGATTAGGAAATCATTCTTTTGCACACATTATCCATTTAAAAACCCAGAACAAGTCTTAGAAAAACAGGCAAATCTCTATCTTAGGTCTGTTTACATCAGTCTCAGAGCTTTGACTTAAAATAATTCTTAATTTTATCTTCCTAATTACTCAGAATTAGCTCCTTAACACATCTCTCAAGTCTCATGGGGACATATTGAGGCAAGCAGCCCTTCCCATGACAGCTGAAGAGCTGTACATGGAGTGCCTGAACACACAAGAGCCTTTAGCTGGTGCCATTTGCCCAGTCCTCAGAACAAAGACAGAAATGTCAGAAGTGCTGTGCTTCAGTTAGGCTGGGCTTTCTAAGCAGGCAGCCTAAAAAGGAAAATAAGTACTCATTATGTAATAGTGTAAGGAATGAAAAACTGCTGGGCCCCCCAGCCACAGCTCCTGTCAGATAATTCAGCCCTGTCACAGGCTCGGTTCCTGGGTTTGATGAAGAAGTCAATTTTCTGTTTTACAGCAGACCTACACAGGGCTGGGGGTTGGAGGGAATACAAAGGTTGGATGGAAACAAGATTCTGACTGTGCAAAAAGTCAAATTTACAGAGAAAACCTTTCCCTGGAAGCAGCTGGGAAGAAAAGTCCTGACCTAGGTTTGTAAAAGGCCTCAAAGAGAAATGAACAAAATGCAACTGTGTCCAGTTGCTAAAAGCCTTCTGGGTTTATTTCATTTCATGAGCTTGGCTATTTTTGCATGACAACTCTATAATCTGGCAAGTTCTAATATTAAAATCCATTTATTTAAATGACTTGCTGTGTTCTGAAAATGAGAGAGGAGCACTGCAGATCAAAGACTACAGCTCCTTCTGCAAAAGCCATGAATGAAATTTCTGAAGAATTGACAAGTATATTTTCCCCCATTCTTTTGTCAGCAACTACACAAAATTAAATGGTGTAATTCTCCTTACCCATTACCTCTGGCATCTGCAAATTTAGTCCTGGCAATCACTGAAGGTTCTAAAGCTCTGAATAGGCAGGAGGTTGATGAACAAAGCTGCAAATGCAGCCCAAGCAATGCTGCCCAGCCTGCCTGTAATCACTGACCTCTTTAGCACTGCACCATCCAGTAAACAACAGGATTGATTGCCATGCAGTACAATAAAACACACACTAAGCTCCAGCAGCAGCTTGTTGAATTTTAAGACACATAATAAAACCAGGACAATAGACAGTACTTTGTGTTTGTGCTTCCACAAAGGCATCTGAGCTTGTTTTAACTCATCTCTCCAGAAGAGACACTTTCGTCTGCAGTAGCAAAGGAATACAGATCAAAACATACTAATGTACAATCCAATTATATAATAATTTTAAAACTGTTAGCTTCTTTTTTTACCTTTCATTAGCTGTAAAAGCTGACAACAAATTCTAGCAACTACTCTTTTGGAAGTAATTTAAGGAAGCAAACCTCATCTCCCTCAAAACTATCTCTAGAATTTATAATCCATTTTTCAGATCCAAAAACATGGGACAGACATTTGCCTAAATTTCACAGAATTCTGCTGTTGAAGAGACTCAGATATTGAAATGATTATAATTAATAATAACAGCAATTCTGAAGAGAGAGATCATAACTGCCAAGTCTAAGAGCAATAATCAATAAGTTAACATGACAGAAAAGCTTTACAGTCCCACTTGCAAATCAATTACTATTTTGTAAATTAAAATTCCTCTAGTGAATAATTCTTAGGTATTTAACTCCCATGGTAACTAAAAGCAAGCAGCATACAGCACTGATGAAGAGGTCCTGTGCACTGAGCTGACTTCCTGAGCCAGTGCTCATTCCCCCAGCAGCATTTTTAGACTTTCCACAGATATGTATTTAGGCTTGGAGAAAGCTCATGTTGCTGGAATTATAGGTAACACAAGTTTCAGAGGCACTCTTGTGCTTCACCTCTTGAATTCCCTGACTGACATGACTGCCCTCACCAAGACAAGTGAGGTGAGATGATCCTCTTTGGGAAGATGCACATTTTTGTTCTCTTTGACAAGGTAAAGCAGCTGACCTTGACAATGGCAACTTCAACCATAACAGGATGGCATATTTTAAGTACATGAGCAGATGTGCTGTTACAGATGCCTCACTGAAGGGAAGAAAGGATCCTTAAGCTCCCAAGAACAGGCACAGGATAATGAACAGGCACAGGATAAGGGCCACACCATTTCTCCACAAGACAAAACCCCCTCGGATCCTGTACTGCCAGTGCTCAGTGGGAACAGAACAAGAATTCTGTGTCACTGATCCTTGATGATAGATTTCATGGCTTTAGAGAACGCAAACAGGTCAGATTCTAACAGCCTCTCAGTCCAGTGTGGTCAGTTTGTAAGATTAAGTATTTCTCAACACTAAACTGACTCTGGCACATCACCCACTGATATCCTTTTCATTACAGCTCTCCTGGAAATTCATTTCACCGGTGAGACGTTAATATGGTCAACAGGGGAGGTTGTTCAGGTAACCAACAGACACAACCCCCTTAAACATGATGTTCTTACCTCAAGTACATACTTCTCTAAAGACCTGATGTTTTCCAGAGCCTCTGGATCCTGGTGGATAACTACTACTTCTTTCAAAGGATACTGGGGGAAAAAAAACCAAAACAGAAACTTAACTATTCAGTTCCCCCAGGTTCAGCCCAAAGTTACAAAGCTGTCACACATTCCCAAGGAGATATGAGGAGTTCTAACCTTGACTGGGATGGTTTTTCTGTCTCTGATCACTCGTCCCAGCTCAATCACAGACTGCAAACAAGAAACGGCACTTTCAATTTTTTTGTCGATGAGATCCTCCCTAGATTAGAAAGGACACATTATAATTGCTGCATTTTCGTCACATCTCTTTGAGCAGATGGAAAACATTTTACCCCCTTCTCTGACATTTCCTGCAAGACTCAATTATGCCCTGGTTGGGGCAATTTGAAAAATGAACAAACAGGCTTTTCCTCTCTCTTTGTGGAGAAAATGAGGAGGAAATAACTTGCTGAAAACAAATAGCAGAGCTATTTTTACATCTTTTGTTAGCACCTCTCACAAGGTGCAGAGGATTGAGTCATGAAACCTATTCTAGTAATAGCCAATAAAAAGTACAATTTACATTAATAATATCATAAGAAGATGCAGAAAGATATTATAAATAGGGTACTTATAGCAACAATGAATTCCCTGTAACAACAATTCACTGGATCTCAATTTATCATCTTTTCCAGAAACTGCAGATATTTGAGCTTGATGTTTTAGAGTTTTAACATCTTTTTGGGCTCAATAATTTTAACACCCTTCCATTTTGAGGCTAGGCAGGGTTGGGTTTTTTTTGCTTTTGGGGTTTTTTGGGGGGGTGGGGTGGAGAGAGAATTGGGGTTGAATTTGTGGTTTGGTTTTTTTTTTAGGAAATTGACATTTATGTCTTGTTTCAAATGTACAAGCAATGAAATGTTATGAAAATGTGTTTTTCCTGATTTGTTGAGTAGATAGATGTACTAATTGGGCAGTTCCTTTAAAACCACTCAGGTATCAAAGTAAGAGCAGAGGTATTGGTTAAAAAGACAGATATGAATAAAATTAAATGAACACAGATACTTGCTGCAATCTAAGGAGCAGAAGTACTGGGATGAAAACCACAACTCCAGTAAGGCCTGGCCAGAAAAACAGAGCTGGTGAAGCAAAATTTACAACTGAAACATGCCCATTCCAGCATTGAGGCTTTGAGTTGCTTCTACCTCTTTTGAAGCTTTTGTTCTACCAAAAGCCAGTCCCTGAGGATGATCCTCCAACAGCTTGGAAACATGGAAATTACAAGATGGAATATTTTGTTCCCAGAAAGCTTCATAGAGGATTATGTGACATTTCAATATCACTGAACCACATTGCAGAGCCACAACACGCGAGAGAATTTTTCAAAGGCTGAATGCAAATCCACAAAATTTAATGCAACCCATCTGTTCAGACACTGAGCAACCAAGCAGGACCTCGGTGGGGTTTTAACACAGGTGCTGAGTCAAGCTCAGCTGTGAAAGTGGCCAAGTCCTTCAGCTTTATCTAACTCCTCATACTGGTAAAGTGGTATTTTCTGTAACTGCATCCAAAAATCTCTCTTCCTATTAAATGACAATATTGTCCTTTTGCTGTATCAGAAAATTTTCAAAGTAAATGCAGTGATGTGCTTTGCAACTTCAGGTGAAACTCCAACAACAATACTCTGGGTTTGAAAAGGCTATTTTCTACAAGGGAACAGCTGATACACAGGGAATCCAATAAATTCCACAAACTAGTAACAGACAGAAACCCAAACAAAATGCAACACAGAGAAAAGTGGTGCAAGCCTCAAATACATCCCACATTTGCATGATGCAGCAGCAAGTCAGCACGAACTGCAGTGAAGAGTGACTAAGCCACGTTTAAATGCTTGTGCTACGCCCATGCCTGAACTGAGTCCCTGCAAACAGCTCTCCATCCTTCCCTGACTCCATTCTACAGGAGCCCAGTCCTATTCCTGGCAGCTCCCTGATGAGGGTGGCATTCCTTGATTACATATTCTTCACAGCACTTGCCCAGGGAACAGAAAATCAGCACCGTCATTATGTCAATCTCCAGCTCCCTGTTGCAGTAACTCTCACTATTAAAGCTCTCACAAAGACCATACACCCTCCTCAAAGCATGCAGCAGCCATAAAAAGATACACCATTAGAGAAGGCTTAAATTTTTAAACTGTAAAGTATCAAGGTCAGGTCCCCTGTCCTTGAGGGTTTTCACACTCAGCTGCAATGCTGAAGGGAAGTTTTTTCTCTTATTTTCAGATACCCAGGGCAGACAGTGCTGCAGGAACTTAATCCACTGCAATACCAGTGATCTCTCTGATCCTTTAAGGCCTTTCACAGTTAGGCACTACAGCTTTGAGCCAACACACAGTTTGAGGAGTAAAAAAAGATATTCCTACCCACAAAGGGAAAATATTATGAATTGGGAATATGCATTCTTCCTAATTGCTTTCCTTCCTATCTCTAGTCCTTTATGCTAACACAAATCTACTGCCTAAATATGGAGGGAAAATTCCCAGCTAAAACTGAGGGTGGAGTGTGAAGTGTACTGCAAGGGAAATGTTCTCCTACAGCAAAGAGAGTAAAATTCATCAGATTTTAATCAAAATATAAACATCCTGTGCTCATAGAAAAACATGTTCACTAGCATCCTAGCGTTTTTTCAGAGACAAAAGAATATTTATGTTATTAAAGCAATTTGGTTTCTTATTATGCAGTTTTAAACACAAGTGAGGGAGCACTGTTCTGTGAAATAAAAAAAAATAAAAAAAAAACCACACAAAAAAGCACAAACCCACAAACCCCAAAAATTAACAAAAATCCCCCAACAAACAACCAAACCCCAACTTTGCCACCTAAGAGCTGCCTCTTACCTGACTTGGGGGAGCATGAGGTAGTGAATGCTCTCAGTGTTCTTCTCCTGGACCGAGGCTGGATCAATGAGTGTTTTCAGATTCTGGTACATCAGCTCAGTGATAAATGGAGTATATGGTGCCTGTAATGTTGCATTCAATCACCACTTTCCTTTATTGCTTGGACATTATAAATCAGTAATACCATGAATTACATAAGGGTAGTTCAGCAAAAACAATGCTTACACAGTGTCTGCGACTGGGATGTTATTCAAAATGCAGACTGAAATAAATAATGGATTTCAGACCACTTATTTACCTCCTGCCTAATAGTTAAATGCTATTTTTGGGCATCAGGGAAGAAATTATAATGTGTCCTTATCAATAAGGTGACACAGGCCTTCTTTTTACTACCATGGGGTAGATAAGCAAAGAAAAGGATAAGATGGAAAATGAACTGTGCTACACAAACACACTTTTAGATTAACTGCTTTAAAGTGCTATTGAGAGCAGGGTGTAATTCCCTTACCATGAGTCTGCACATGGAGAACAAGACACTAAACAAAGTTTCCAAGGCCATAATGCAGTCCTCAGTCCCATTCTCGCCCTAAATGAAGAATTCATCAAGAAAAAATAGCCATTTTAGGATCAGGAAGTGCACTTCAATAGGCTTCAAAAGTTTTCTATCTTAATAAAATACACTTGTTTTCCAAACTGTATTAACTTTGGTCAATTCCACTTAGCAAGTGCAACAGAATTATGGGGCATTTTGGTTGGTTTTTCCCACAAAGCAGAGAGGAGAGAGAACAGTTAATTTTTGTGCCACTCTCAGGCACAAAGTGACAGCATTTAAAGCCAAGATCTTGTGTGGAGCTGCCATGAATGGCATTCCCAGGGACTGCCAGGGCTTTGTTGCCAGGGCAGGAGTGCAGCAGCTGATCCCTACCTTGAGCCTCCTGCGGTTCATTCTGACGTACCAGTTGGTCAGAACATCCACAAACTTCACCAGCCGGGGCACCACCGTGTACAGCCTGTAAGCTGCAAGGAAAATGGTACCTGCAGGTCAAACCTGCCCTCTGCAAGCTCCTCACTTAGAAACCACATCATCCTTTACAGCCCTGGTGTTAAACACAGCAGAAAGCTTCAAAAAGTGACCAAATATTGATCATTTTACAGTTGTATTTTAAATATGCACAGCATCACTTTCATGCTCAAGACAAACACATTCCCCCCTCCCGAACTACTTCCCTAATCCCTCACAAACAGACATTATGGGAGCCTTATGCTTTTATCTGACTGGTAAAGAGGATAGTGGATAAGAGACTATTAATGGCAGGGGATTGGGCAAATCCTCCATTTGCACATGCTGCAAACACAGCCGAGGCACTGTAAGTTGAACAGAAATTATTGCAGAACCGGAAAATAAAATTTTCTTAATTACTGCCAACGCTTCCTCCTTTTGCTCAGCAGATTCAAAATGAGACACCTACTTCAACCAAGTCTCCCTGAATTAATTACAGTTTTCCACTATTTTTCCAAGTAAGAGAGTAAGCTAAAATGCAAAGCAGCAGCAAGGCTGATGAGGTAAGAGATAAACAGAGCTGTATTTTCAAGTTCTGTAACTGAAATCATGGAAAGCTGCCAGCACCAAGGTCATCCCCAACATCACTACGCAACAGGGAAACAAATTTTAGCTGTTCCTGAGAAAACTGGGGGATAAGGGGGACCTACCTTACACAGGACTCAATTTTCTAAAGAAATTTTCTAAGGAAAACTTTAACTTTTATTTAACTTCTCTAAAAGACAAGAGCTTCTTGAGCTCCATTCTGAAGCAGTTTCATTAATCAAGCAGCTACTGAATAAAATGGATCTTGGCTTTAAAAGCTCCACCACACTTTTCACTGTGTTTTGTAGAGCAGAATGTTTTTAAAGGCAGAGAACTGGGATTTAAACCTGAGAAGGAAGTGCCCAGAAGATTCACACCATGGTGGGGAAGACATTATTTATGGGGGAATTTGTATTTCTAAAAAATCCTAACCTTTCCATTATTTAGTTAGGAGAGCTGATATAAACAAATTTTTAAATAATCAAAAATCCCACCCTTCAGGGACAGAGTATCTTTAACAAGAAATACAGTATTAACCTGTAAAAATGCATTTCTGTTCTCAATAGCTGTGACCAAATTGTGAAATCTGCTTTTTGTGACTCAGGAAAAAGCCATGGATGTACATGGAGACACTACACACTTCTTTTCATTACAGTCACCAGGAGAAAAGATGTTTTACTAAAATAAGTGCTTGTATTGGGCACTTTAGTAGAAAATAAAAGCCTAATAAGGTTTATTGATTTTTAATACAGAATAATAACACCCCTGAAACACATCAGCTTTCAGAACAATGTAGCTTGTGCCATTTTCCATGAATATTGGGAATGGGGCTGGGCTTCCTCTTCTCCAGCTGCACACACTCCTGGAAGGCAAAGCTCTCCCCATGCAGGAGCAGCAGAGAGCTGTTCCCTCTCTCTGGAGTTTTTCCAGGCTTGCTGAAGCACCCAGAGTTGGAGGGGGCACAGGCTGAGCCCCTTCCCTGCCCCTCAGCCCATCCAGGTGAGGTCAATCCCACTCTGACCCTGCCTGGGCTGACACTGCCACCTCTCCAAGTGCCAGGACAAACTGGGGCAGAATTACCGTAAGCTGGACTTAATGGAAACATTTTTCCAGAGGCAGGAGCTGGGTGTAAAGTTCAGCTCCACTAAAAGGCACTGGATGAAATGGAAGAAGCAGAACCCAGCTGTAGCACTTCCCTGGTCACTGGGGTCTCCTCAGCAGTGCCAGTTTCAAATCTGTGTCTTCTTACACCCCATGACCTCCAGCTGCAGGAATTTATATTTTTATTAATCTCATTTATCAAGCATTTGACATTATCAGTCACCATTATAATCTTCCCTTGTCTCTTCCTAACATTTTTCCTACTTGAAGTGATACAAAGTAGAAAATATTTTCAAAAAAAAAAAAAAAAAAAGCTTGTAAAAGAGATTAGAGTATCATACACAGTACACAAATTCACTTCATCTCATTAAGATCTGCCTGACTGAATCCAGAGTTTATGCAGAAAAATAAATTGAAAAATTCTGTTTATTAATCCCTTCTACATGAGACTGCCACTCATTTGATGAGCACATGATGTTATCTTCATCCAACACAAGACAACAGTATTTCCTACCAACACTACTGCCTTGGAAGTCTTTGCATTGTCATTTTCCAACAGGAACTCTCTGGAAGTATCTTCTTACTTTATAAAGATGATCACTGACACATCCCTTTTTCTCAGCTTCATCTTCCTCTCAGAAGTCCAGAGCAGACAATTCAAGTTTCTATCCCCATATTCACCTTCCTACAAATATTTCCGTTTAAACCATGCACTGATCCCACGTTCACAAACTCACAAAGGCATTTTCTGCTGTCCCTCAGAGTATTTTCCTCTTCACAAACAGCACATAAACTTGCATGGGCTCTGCTTATTTCTGCTTGGCAACACATGAAACTCAACAAAAACCATCATCAAATTCCAAGGATAATAACTTGCAAGCCATATTTTCATCAATGAGAGCCAGCTTTTATCATATTGCTAGGTTGGGTAGCTTGAGGATTCTTTCTTCCTTTAATGAAATGTTCTTAGATGAGCTCACATGAACTCTGCTCGTAGCAATGACCTGGTTCAGCTGTCACAGCCAGATAAACTGTACTGCTCATTGTGAGAGTGATCATCCCATCAGTCAGAGGGGAAAGCAAGGGATGAGTGCAGTGCAGGATTGTCCTGTGTCCTGATAAACTCACATTGGGCATTTAGCTATTTCCTATTACCTGTCATCCCACTTAACACCTTCCTTCCCAAGCCCAAGGCTTTTAAAATTCTTCTGAGGGCAACTTAAGATCACAGGCATTGAGGGGAGTTATTTGTTTATTCATGACCAGGAGTGACAATGGCCAAAGCCATCTTCTTTCCAGGATCTGGGCTTCCAGCACCCTCAAATGCGCCAAAACCTCTTCAAATTCCATCTGCAAATTTATCAACTACTTCAGGGGGTTCTTGCAGCATCTTCTCTTTGCAATGAAGTGTCCCAATGTAATATGAGCATCAAGAGGTATGGGATGATGAAAAAGACAACATGCAGGAAAAAAAAAAACCTGGACAGTATCTTCTTACAGCTATCCTAATACACTTATCCTAATTCTGCTGCCACACTCCCACAGCATGGTTCCAAAGAAAACCTCTCCAAGGAACTATACCAGGGAAAAATTTATTGCCAGCACTCATATACCCATAAAAATTATTTTGTTCAGCTGACTTGAGCACTGCCCATTTTATCCCTTTTTTACAGCTTCTCCAAATTCTATTTGGCTTCCTTTTCACTGCTGTCTTTCCGTGACTATTATAATATTATTAATTGCTCCAAGCACAGCAGACGTTGTTACAGCAACAAGCTCCACCACCGAGCTCACAGGATTAGCTGTGACAAAAAAAGCCTCATCACTTTTTGAAATCTCATGAACAAGCATAGCAAAATCTGACTTAACACCCATGAAAAGAAGTATTCCATGGATTATCGTAGCTGGTTAAATATTTCCCTCCTTTTATCAAAGTCTCTCACAGAATTTGGGAATCTCTGTGTGGAAAGGCAAGTTCTGTAATCAAACATGAAACACCCCCAGACCCCCTGAGCAAAAATGCATACCTGCCATTTCAGCTTTGAAGAACTGGATGAGGGACTGGGTGAAAGAAAGAATCCATTTATCCATGATGTTATTGCTCTCCTTAACTGTGTTCTCATTGTAAAGGAATTCTCTTCCCTCATCCTATCATCAAAACACAAAGCACATTTCCAAGACATCAGGGTACATAATCAAACTCTATATCCAATTACCTGTTAGCTACCACTATTTTGGCATCTTCCCTGGGTTATACTGATCTCCTACCAGCAAACATTAAATTCCAGCCACAGGTATGTAAGAAAAGCAGCTGTAGAAAACCTGTCTCACTGCTGCCTCGCCACCACCTTTAAATGCAAAGGAGGCTGGTGATTTGGGCCTCTTAAAGCAGACAAAAAGCAGTACCAATCCTTTCCCAGCCCCTAGACACAGAGTAGGATCCCTGAATTTACACAGCTCCTTCATCCCAGGAGGGTGTGAGGCATTTCTAAGGAATTCACTATGCACATGGATTCTAGTTGGAGAGCGGGCCTAGAAACAAGACCATTACTTTTTTAAGAACATGGGGCAATCTCAACACATTGAAACACAGACAAATGTAACAACCTGAAAAATAGGTGGAATTTTTAGCATCCAACATGCACACAATGCATTTTGGCTGCTTGCACTGATGTTTGCAGCCATCTGAAAAATGGCATCACTTTGCTGCTTCTGCATGGCCTTGCAAGCAATACCATATCTGACTCTTTCCTACATTCTTACAACAGATTGAAAACCGGTTTTAGGGTTTTTTTTTAATTTACAAGAAGTATTTAACAGCTGATTTTAAAAGCCTTTAGACTTTCCCTTCCCTCAGAGTCCAGATGAAAAAATCAGTTTGAGTTATTAAACCCAGACACTACAGATGCACTTTCACAGTACAAAGAAGATTCATAGGAAAGAAATGCAGAAGAGGAACAATCCCAGTGTCAGATCAGCAGTCATTAACCAACTACAATTAAAGGGGGAATTACAGTAAGCATTAAATCATTATTATACCTGACCCAGGACACTGGGATTTTACTTTCTCCCTTTCAGGAAGCAGAACACAATGAAGAAGTTGCTTAAATCTGTGCACGAAATCTAATTTAAGCATTATCACATCCAATAGCACATTCTTTTGCCTAATATGGTGCATAGGAAGGATTTCACTATTTAGAAAGAAGAAATCCATCTGCTGAATTACCAAACCTATCTCCTTAAGCACTTGGATTTTCCACTGGGGTCTTCCATCCCCAATTAAGCTGACATTGCAAGATTTAATGGGATCTCAGCAAAAAGCTATAAAGTTCAGTTTAGGCAATTCAAAGGTCACAAGGATAAACAAGTGTTGTATTTTGGGGCTAACATCTAAGTTTTTCTGATGAATGCTGTCTAGGGATCCTAAAAAAAGACGTGTTGAATATTAGTATCTGGAATTTGCAAACTTTCTTCCCCAAAGAGGTTGCTAAAACCAATAAACCCAATTGTTTAAGTCAGCTGTTTACTGTACTGATTTCTGAATTCAGCTGCCTTTATTGATTCAAATGGCAGCTCTCCACAGTGGCCAGGCTGCAACTGCATTTGTACTGCAAGGTTTGGACTTCTCATTTAGCTCCCATTCTCCCATAAAAGTCTGCACTAAACCTGCTGTCATTAATTTCAACTGAAAGATTAAAATTGGTTTCAATAGAAACTATACAAAATACACACCAAATCTTCAATTTTAATGAAAAATTACTATAAGAAAGAAATTTTAATCTTGCTTTCACACTGGAAGTGTAGAAACTCCTGTCACTCATTCAGCATTTTTAGCAGACTTCAAATGTAATCTACAAGTCTAAAGCATTATTGCTTTTGTGATTTGCCTTTCTTTCCATTCCATTTCAGAATCTTTTTTCTAAGTTGCATTTAAATATAACTTTTAAAAAATTACTGTCATGTTACAGAAGACAATCTCCTTGCTATAGCTAATGTATTCAGGACTGAGTATTCCCAAGTTAAGCATTTTAATGCAGATTCATAATTAAAGTTCCTGTAAATGAGTTAGCTCAAGAAACTGTCACAGCAGCCACTACTGCAAATAACTTTGCTGACTGATTTGCAGTTCTGCTCAGTTGTGTGGTGCTGAGCACTGATCTCAGTGCAGAGGAACCTGCAGCCCAAGTTACACATCCTGCTGGACAGGGGCTGTGCTGGCTTCACCACACAGAGGAACAGCAAAGAAAAAGCAGCAGCACTAAGGCAGGATCAGTGGGAACTGCTGCCTCCAGCTGCTCTGGAAAAACTGCCAGGAAAACCCACCCAGGTACAGCAGGGACACCTCAGAAGGATCCCTTCCAGCACGCATGGCTTTAACTGGTGGTCCCAGGGGGAGAGGAGCAGCAGGTGATTGCTCAGTGTGTCCTGACCCCACGAACACCAGGTCTGGAACTCCAATTTCACAAGTCTGAATGCAGCAGCAGCATCCCACAGATGTGAAGTAAAAGGGACTCAACAGCATTCTGATCTGAGGAATGAGAGCTGTCATGTCTTGGCAGTCCCTCACCTTCCTCTCCTCCTTTCTGTTTAATAAGTTTGGTCGAGAAAGATGCAGGGGATTACAGCTTTATAAAACACGGTACAAACAGCAAATAACAAATTAGGAGAAAGTGTAACATACAACCTGATCTAACTTAGACCAAGGAGGTAGAGATCAGAACCTCCAGAGTCCAGACCTCCCTTCAATCTGAATTTCCCTACAATGCTGATGACCTTGAACCCTGCAGAAGCAGCAAGTCCTTGCCCTCAGCCCCCAGAGCTGTACCTTGTGCTGCAGGATCTGAACATTCTGCACCAGGAAGCGATAGGCGTTGTACCAGGGCAGGAACACATCCTTCAGGATATCCCTCACCCCCTCCTCCTTAAACCTCAGGTTTTCTGCTCTTACCACAGGAGAATTGATCAGGTACAACCTGCAAAATAAGAGCACAATACTTCAAAGCTTAAAACTGCACATACTGATAGGGTTTCACAGGAAAAACTCCAAAGATGGCTGGATTGTAGGCATGTAACAAACTGAACATAAAACCATTTACTACTAACTCCTCCAGGAGTTTTTATGAGATGCTGCATACAAAATTTGAACCGAAATTTTCTTTTTTACTCTCTGTGCTAACACACGTTCAGATGCCATCATGGTATAAATCAAGCAGAGAGTGCATGGTTCATCTTTAGGATGGTACCTGTTGTTTTGGTAATATTTTGAATTCCTTAACCACTAGCCAGTATCTTTCTACTCAATCTTGTTCACCTCCTCAATTATGAAAAGCTTTGGCAGAACTAAGGAGTAAAACAAACCAGGCAAATCCAAGGGAAAGAGCAGAAATCAACACCTTCTGAAAGACAGTCCCAACAGGTAACAAAGGATGTACCTCCTGCAATACAAATTGTATTATACCCAGAGGCAGCTCTGAGGGACCAAAGCAGAGGATCCAGGTGACACCAACTACTTACACAAGGGAGAGAAATGTCCCTCAGCTTCTGTGCTGTATCTGAGTTAAAAAAAAAGAAACCTTTATGCTTTATCCCACCTTCTCCCCCAAATAAACATCTGTCTTCAGAAATAAACCGGAATCTATCAAGTTAACTCAAGAAGAAACCCGGCCTTACTCGGGTGCCAAAAAACTTGAATACAAACTTGATTAAGATACGCTTCGTTTAATTTTCCAAATATGAAAACCAAACCAAACATTTTTTCATTTTAAAGATTGTGGCATCTTTCAATCCAAATTTATTAACCCATTTTCTCACATTTTTAACCTTTTAAAATCATGATTTTAAAGGAATATAACTTTACAGGCACTTCCTTTAGAAGGCTTTAAAATCTTAATGGGGTTTGACACAGCACATTCAAGAATATCAGATCATCAATTCTTCAGGAGAGAGAACTTCTTGCATTAAAACTAAAAGATAAAAACAGTGCTGCCAGAATAAACGGACAGTAATGCAGCACAGAAATGGGCTTTTTCAGTACTGGATTAAAACAAAACAAAATTTTAAATACAAATTCATAGAATGGCTTGGGTGGGAATGGATCCCAAAGATCACCCAAGTGAATTCATACTTGAATTCAAATTATAAACTTACAGAAGTACAGAACTAGTAAGTCCTAAATTACACTAGAATTTAGGTCTATCCTTAAACCACACCTTCCTGCTATCACAAATATTATGTGCCACAGTTTGGTGGCAGTTTAGTATTGTTTTTTGTGCCTTACAATATGGAAATGTTACAAGAAGTGTAATTTCCTCAATTACTCCAATTCAAAGACACATTTCTTGTACGGACAGAGAAATAAGGCCCACAAGAAAACCAGAGTTTCATCAGTTTAGTTACAGCCATTCTGTTACCCACTGGGCAAAAAATAAAACCTTCCTCATATCAAGCCAGTGTTACTGAGTTTGCTGGCAATGCATGAGAAAAAAGTGAATTATCTCCTCTTCACCCCTCTGAACTAGCAGCTTGTTCCATTATTTCTTCTGCATTTGAAGACCAGGTTGAGAGGAGGATGCAATCCTCCCTTTTGACAGCAATCCTCACCCCAGGACGGAGGAAAGCAAAGGCTGGAAATACCAGGAACAGCAAATTCTTTCTGACACAGCTCAGCTTGGACAGGTTGCCAGCCCAGGTCTCAGCAATATTGAAATGTAGTTGGTTTGGCCCTTCTAACAGATTTCACTCAGGATTCAAATTTCATGAAGCCTCAAGTTGGGTTGTTAAATTTATTGTGCTATTATTTCTGCTGTTTGACCTTTTTACGCAATTCCACATTCATTTCACCAACTTATATCTATTTTTTCCACTGATCTATTTATCAAGCTACTGCTGAGAATACTTCAAAGCTGGAGTTAGAATATACATATATATTTGTGTACTGCAAAAGCTAAAGTAACTCTGCAGGGAAACAGTGCCAAGGAAAAAACCTCAGTTGTAGCTTTTGCTATAAACAGAGAACATCAAGCACCTCAGAAAAGGCAGAGAACTGAATTGCAGAGCTCCTTCCAGAAATGAGCCCAGGCTGCAATACTTTTTTACTCTCTGTGTGGGTGTAGGTATAAATAAATGTGACATTAAAGAATGAGTACACTGGCAGAAAAATGAATTAGCTTCTTAGAAATTAAAAAAAAAAGCATGAATAATGGAAGTGTAACTTCTGGTGTTTGAGATTTTTTTTGTTTGTTTATAAAAAAGGCAGGTTTTTTTTTCCAACAGAAACATCACCTGTGATTTAAAAATCTCCAGTATGAATAACTTCAATCCTTTTCACTCTTATTATTGCAGCTACCAACTCAGTGCTAGCCTGTTTATTTATAAAGAGCAACTTTGATTAAATGTAAAAACTCCACCCAACTCTCCATTGTAAACATGTACTAGGTCTTTCAAATGCTGAAGCTTGAAACATTTGGAACTTCACATCGATTCTGTTAAATTATCTAGAAGCAACAACCATCTTCCCCAAATAAACATTCAGCTTCCATTTAGCTCATCAGTTCTGTGTGCAGCTGTAACACACAATGTTGAAGGGTTTCTTATATACACAAGAACTACAGGGCTCTAGAGAAATGCTCAAGTAGTGCATTCCTGCAGTTATTAAAATGTCTTTTCTATACCTTTACCTCAAGGTACCACCTGATGCACGCAGTCAGTGCACCAAGCCAGAGTACCAAGTGACTGTGTAATTACTTCATGTGTTCCTGTAATTTTAATGAACCACTTGAACTGTGTTTAATCTGTTTGACCAGGACAATTTATCTACACACATTAGGCTGCTCTACTTCTGCTCTTCTGGTGCCACTGCTATCAGGTGAAAATGATGAACTTCCATCCACAAAAACAAAGCACTCTCTAGAAAATGTATAGTGCAAACAGGAAACAAATGTTTTGTGCATTATGCACCGACCCTTCTCTAAGTCAATGATTTAACAGTGACCTTGTAGTGTTGTTATCAAATATTTTATTCCCATTTTCACTTGCTCAGCTCAGACTATCAGTGCTGGAAGAAGCAAATCCCTTGGGCTTTAGGGAGGGAGACATGCACTGCATCTATTGCCACTTTTTAGAGTCATCCACTCTTGCAGCTACTTCTGTCACAGTGGTCTAGAAGCTTCTAAAATTAACTTTCTTCCTGCTGCTAATTATCAAACTCCCCCAACCAGCCTCTTGGTATGGATCTGCCATGAGCAGAGAGCCAACACATCCCACAGAACACCCACCAGAGAAACCCTACCTCAGTGCATCAGCTCCATAACTGTTCACAATGTGCATTGGGTCGGGGTAATTCTTCTTCCTTTTGCTCATTTTTTGGCCATCACTAGAAAATATCAGAATGTAGGCATCAATTCCCAGTACACTTCTTTTAACTTATTTTAATGGATAAAGAAAAAAGGCCTTTCAAATCCAGCTCAATTTTTCTGTCCTAGTATGTTCCTGGTGGCAGACATAATTCTATATATCTATATATAAGCACATCATTTCTGTAAGACTGTTGAACGTACAAAAACAACCGAAAAAACCAAAACCCAACCCAGGAGGCTCCCAAGTTACAAATCTAAGCAGGAAATCTGTCCTTCCTACCCAAGCTGAGGAAAGATGCACTTGTTTTGAATTGATCCCTCCAGCCCACTGGCAAATCTTCATTGAAAAAATAAAAGGAAACAAATATAATTAACTTTAAATTACATCTAAAACTACATTTATTATCCCCTTTACCCTGCATAACAGGTATAATTTCTTTCCTATTCTTGTTATTCATTTTCTCCCTCCAAGCAGGACTAACCCTGCTGGAAAGAACCCAGTGCAGCAGATGCTGGGATGTGTGAGCCTCTCACTCTCAGATGCTCTTATCTCCTGCAGCACAGATATCACCCTGGCAAGTCTTAACAGCTCCAAAGTCCATTTCACATTCCATTTACAATTTTCAGGTCTTATCTGAAACATTCTTTGACAAAAAGCCTGCTCAGGAAGGAGCTGATTGACACCAACCTGGCAAGGACAAGGCCATTCACAATGACATTCTTGAAAGGAGGCTTCCCAAAAAGAGCAGTGGACAACACCAGCAAAGTGTAGAACCTGAAACAAGAGACAACACAAATGCGACTTTATAAATACACCAAGCTAAAGCCTGCACGTCTTCATTACAAAATAAATGTTGCATTATGTTGCTTTCCTCCAGCAAAAATAAATTTTAAGTGTGGGAAACATTTATGTGGCAAAGAGTCAGAAGAGGAGCTTATGGAAAGTAGATCTTCCTGTCTGAAGCATATTATGCTATTTGCTCAGCTGGGATCTACTAGTCCAGGAAGACAGAAAAATTCCAATAGGAAGCATTAGGAAGATCATGAGGAAGAAAACTGCAGCATTTTCCCTCTTTAGTAGAAAAAAATGGAATTCTGCCCCTGAACAAGTTTCCTGTTTGCTCATTGCAAACCTGTGAGCACGAGATCAGTCAGGACCAAACAGAGCACTCAGGACCAGCATACTTGTGTGTGTTTGCTGTGTATTCTTCAGCCTGACAGACAATGGAACATGGTATAAAAGTACAAAAGCAAGTTACCAAAAATGGGACAAGCCTCTTTCCAATCCTGCCAGAGGTTTGACTGGAAGGAGGTTGTGGTTGTCTGCTTTAATCAGCCATCACTCGGAAATAAGAGAATACTCCCACAACAAAGGGCACCAGTGGTTCCTGCCCATTCTATTTGCTGTGTTTACAATCAACTCTATAAACTTGGACACTCTGGAAATCAGTGCTGGAGCAAGCACAGGCACCTATTGCTCACAGGCTGATATATGATTATATCTGGGAAATTAAGTGGAAGTACAGGATGATGTGATAATTTCACACTCAGGAGCCAGAGCCTTCACCAAAGGAGGGCTGTGTGAGCTGCTGGAACTGCACTGTTGGTAATTACTTTTAAGAAAGTAACTGGAGGGTGGGCCACAGCTTTCCTGGTTCAAAACAGGCATCACACTGACAACTGCTTAGCAACCTTCAAAGAGAAGGTGATTATAGAAAAGCTATAATAAGGCACAGGAGGTTATGTCTCAGAACTATGTATTTGCATGAAGATTTAGTGGAGAAACACTTAATATGGGGGGGGGGGGAATCCATCTGTATGTTCCAAAGTTGTTTTTATCAAGAAGCAGCCTATAATTGCAAAAGCATTATTCTGACACCTGAGAGTCCTCTGCAGAGGTTGCTGTGTGCATTTATTAAGTGACTTCCGTGACAACTCTGATGCTTATCTCAGACAGGCCCCTAACTCTTACAATCACCTCAACTCACACTGCAGGATGCAAATTCTCTTTATTAAACTGCAGTTTAATTTCATGGATTTTAACCAATACTACTCCACCTGCACACAAACATTTGCATTCAAAACCTCTGTCTTGATTTTTAACTTTCTTAAGAAAACTGCTAAACACAAATATCTGACTATTAATTCAGGTGTCTGACATCTCAAGCCTACAGGGCTGAAAGTTCATCACAAACACAGCAGTTTTTCCTCTGTACTTACTAAAAAGTTCCTCACTGACAAACTCCCACTACTTTCTGCAAACTGGTCACAAACTTCTCCTATTAGAGCACCTGAATTTGCAGGTAAAAAGCACAAAGCAGAACCAACTAGGAGAGATTTCAGTGTTCTTAAAGAATTCCTAATTCCCTGTATTAGGAAAGTTGTACAGGCAGACAGTGGATACTGAAAAAAAGGATCCAAGGATACATCACAAATTTTATGTGCAAATCATCAAACCCAAAGAGCCTCAGCACAAGGTTCCTTAGTTGATGACAGCTACAAGACTGTCTCTGAAAACCTGTGATCCACATATTCTGATGGAACTCTTCTGATTCCTCCTCAGGTTGCGCTTTTAAAATTCACCTCATTCACTCTGAATATTTTAAAGCAGTGTCTTTTTTTATCTGCACCTTATTTCTTAAATATCTTGTCCACAAACACATTTGTTTCCTGAAAACTTCCTCAATTTCTCTACTGCTTCACCTTCCATTCACCAAATCTCAGACTGTTCCTAGATATGTCCTTACAGATAAATACCTGTCACTCAACCAACAGCAAAAAAGCCGTAACAGGGACAGAAATTCACTCCTTTGCTCTACTTTCCACCGAGGAGAAAACAGGCAAGGAATCTTTTCTCTTTTTTTTTTCTTGAACATCTGTGGGTAAATTCATGATCCCGTGGTTCATGCCAAACCCTCCAGCTGTGAATTCCCTGTGGGCCACCACATCCTGACCACAAGCACAAATCTTGCCACATTTCCCTATACAGAGGCAGAGCCTTTCCTACCACTCTGCCTGGACTGCCAGTCTTGCAACCCAGCCACTCTTAAGATATTGTCCTGTGGCTTTAACAAATCTAATTCAACTGTTTCTCTATCCATGCAGAAAGTCATCAAAAATACAACTTTCCTGGACAATCACCTTTGTCACATTAATTTTCTCCTTGTCTCCCTTGATTTTTATGTCGTCTTCTGTGGAGTGAAGCAGAAGCCACCAGACCTGCACCTCCTGAACTTTTCCCCACCTCCCAGTAATCACTTCACAGCAGCTGCAGTCTCTGACCTGACACAAAACCAATCTTCATTCTCAGTCTTCACACTCTGTACAGGATGTGCCAAATACAAATCACATCCTGTGCTCCCAGCACCTCAGAACTCACCTGCTCATTGTTCTCTTAGACCTCACATCTTAATTCCTTCTGTCTCTCACAAATCAGAAATGCTCTACTACAAATCACCCAACACTTGCTGGTAGCAAAGCCCCAGCTCATTAAAAACCTGGGAGAGGTGGGAGCAGCAGGAATTGAGGCAGGTGTTTTGATTTCCCACCACAAAGAGGTGAAACACACCTGGCTCTGGGTAGGAGTCCCAGGCACTCTTACAGTGATGTTAAGAAATAAAAAAAACATCTGCCCCAGACTGAAAATGGAAAGCCTCCTCTTGCACCCTGACTATGGCACACAAGTCTGAGGGCTCACACCAAATGTCTTCATTGTGAGTTCCTCCATTAAAAAAGGAAAAAAAAGCACTGTTTTCTATTTTTTTCCAGATAAAAAGAATAAAGATGGAAAATTAAGTTTTTACTTCTCCTTTTGCTACCCAACAGTATTTGATTGTATACTGAGGTATTAGATAGTTTTTTGCATCACAATTAAGGGGTTGAAAAATAAAGACATTCCAAATAATAATGAAATTTAGTTGTATTTGGCATCCTGCCTGCTTTAGTTGCTTGGTTTGTTGGGGGGTAGAGGAGTGGGCAAGGGGAAGTGCCAACTGTATTCCAGAGGAATTTATTTAGCTCTAATACCTCAAGTTACTGGACTGAAAAGTTCTGCTTGGACACAGTCAAACTCACTAATCCAGAAAACACAAAAATTCATCTTAATCTATCAATTTTCACAGTCAACCTCAAACTTCAGACATGGACTAAACACTTTGCAATGCTAGAACTAAAGCTATGTAGGCATACAAGTATGTATGAGAATATGAACCACAGAAAATCATTTTTGCCAATGATTGAAAAGGATTTATCCACAGTGAAAAAAGCAGGTGCAGTTTACAGCTAAAAACTTTGACTTTTTTGTAAAATATATAATCTAAACAACATACGGTTTAATTTTTTTTCTGGACTCACACAAAATCAAAATTCAAATTTAATCTTGTTGTAAAAATTACCAGGCTACAAACCCTCAACACATTGACTTCCACTTCAACTGATTCACCTGCAGCTCTGTGATCATTCAGCTGTTGAGATTTTTCCTTACCAGGCCAAAGATGTGCCCTATGACCTAATGATGTCCTCCATAAAAGCTGGGAAGTTTTCTTGCTAATATTGTATTTCTACAACAACTTTTTTTGTCACCAAGCTTTAGACTACCCTGTGTTTTAGTTTAAAAAATTAATTATACTCTGACCTGTACAGAAACAGTCAAGTTATCTGTACAGCATTAAAGATACAAAAGCATTGAAGTAAATGCATTATAAAATGCATTTATTAAATAAATAACTATATTAAATGTATATTAAATATATTAATAAAACAATATATATATTAACTCAATAAGTTAGTAGGTAATAAACATTAATAAATAAATATATTAATTGTTAATTATATAAATAAATATATTAATTATTAAAGTAGATAGTAAAGCATTGAAGTATTACACATAGGGCAAAAACCTGGTGTCTCAGGTTTAGCTGGGTGTGTATCCAATTACCATCTGTTAGAGGTGGGGCAGTTATCCTCTGCTAATTGGGCAGTTTACTTTATCTCTTCCACAACCAATCCTCCCTCCAGGAGATCTCTGCTGTCCATGGCCACTGAGTGTCCCTGCATGGCTGAGAAAATTCCATCATCCCATGGGGAGATGCTCTGCCCAGGGGAGGAGCCGAGCATTCCTACCTGGATACAATCTGAGATTTTGGAACAGCACAGCAGCCTTTGCCCCCTGCATTCCCAGAGAAAGACCAGGCCCATCTAAAACACCACTGGAGCTTCAGAGGAAAACTCCACCATTCTACAGGATCCCTGCTCCAGCAGAAGCACAGCTGGCACTGCAGGAGGGCTGCAGCCAACATGGAATGGGACTGCTGCCACCACCCTGACTCACAGGGGGTCAGGGCTTGTTCTGACTCTGGCGGTGGTTTGTTTTCTGGTTTTTGTATTATTGCATTCGTATTTTTTAATTTTCCTAATAAAGAACTGTTACTCCTACTCCCATATCTTTGCCAGAGAACCCCTTAATGTAAAAATTACAATAATTCAGAGGAAGGGGTGTCACATTTTCCATTTCAGGAAGAGCTCCTGCCTTCCTTAGCAGACAGCTGTCTTTCCAAACCGAGAGAGGGAGTTACCATCCTCGTGTCTGGTCGATGCCCTCGGCGATGAAGTCGGCGGGGAAGGCGTCCTCGAGCTCCCTCCTGTTCTGGAAGGGGTAGTGCACCTGGGCGTAGGGCATGCTGCCGCTCTCGAACCAGCAGTCGAACACCTCGGGCACGCGGCGCAGCGCGCCCTTCCCGCGGCGCGACGGGACGCTCAGCTGGTCCACGCTGCGGCACAAACAGCCCGGCTCAGCAACGCCCGCTCGCCTGCAGAATTCTACACGCTTTACTTAACACGAACAAAGTGAGGAAAAACAGGCCTGGGAGCTGCCCTCGTGGCTGGCTCCTCTTCAAGATGGATGCTTTGCCTTTTATACCCCTTGGGGGTGCATCAGCCAGCCCTGGCCCCTCCCAAAGTCTGTCAGTCAGCTCTTTGCTGTTTATCGGTGGAATTGCTTTCTTGTAACTTCGCTGGAGCTCAGGTGTTGCCATGCTGCATCTCCCCAGCAACAAGCTTTTCAATTCCCAACAGGAAGGGGCACATGTGCACACCTTTCTCCCTGTCCTAGACACCCCAGGCTGTCTGATGGCACCAATACAGGGGGGATGGGAACTATGAGAAGATCAGAGGAGATCTAAACTATAATAACATACCTATACATCACTAAAGCTTTTCTTAATATTCACATACTATTCCCTTAATTGTGAGAGCCAATTATCCCATTATCCATCTATAACATCCAGCAACCCCCAACAAATCCAAGCTAGGAGAAGTTAATCTCATGCTGGTATATTAGGATGACAGCAGTTTTGGCCTTCACTTGAATAACTCTTCAAAAAGGTCCTTCAAAGCATTTCCTTTGACAATCTCTGTAATTTTTGTATTAAGATTGTTCAAAAAGTGCTTTTCAACAGAAAAAAAGAAATTTTGTATGTGTTAATTACAAGTCCTGTTACAACTTTTCTATTCCCTAAATCCATTTCCCAGGATTTGGGCAAAAAAAGCCCTGCTTTTCTATTTCTTATCTGCTTATCTATTTCTAATACTCAGTGGAGTCTCCGTGACCCACCTTTCTCGATGCAAATCCGTCACTTTCACTCCAGACAGCTCCTCCAGTTCTGCCACTGAACCGATACAAACCACCTGTAGGAGAAATTACAGAAATTTAGCCACTTATTTGTACACAGCAGCTATTTTTTTTTTAATGTCAGACAGAAGACTTGCAATATCTCTTGTAGTAGTTCACAGAGCTGAAAAAAAAAACAATAAAAATAAAAATTTTGTACAAGGGTCTCCTTCCTCAAATGATGTTAAAGACCACTGCCCTGATTTAATACAATTCATGTTACAGAAACTGGAGACTCGGAAGCAGCAGCACCTTGGCAGGTTATCAAAAAATGTGGGATTTTTGCAGGTGGAGGGGGTTTCTCCAAACCAGACACAACCAAAAGCCTCTGAAAATTCAATGACGGACTTTTACACAAACAGGAGTTTCACATCCCAGGTTCCTACCCTAAAGTAAGCAGCTCATTATCCATAAGTGTTCAATCCCAGGTAGACTAAACTGTACATGTTAAAGTCTTTTTATATAAAGTGAAGAAAGTGTCACAGCTACAAAGGGGTTGCTAAGAAATACTTTCCTTAGTTTTGTTGCATCAACACACTATTAAGAAAAATGCTGATTTCCACACCAGACTTGCACTGACATAATGAAAAAAATGATTCTGAAAAACTGTATAAGAAAGCAGAAAAGCAAAGTTTTCTTTTCCTTTAGGTTTTACTCAAATTGAGCCCTCCCAGAGCCCTGTGGCCTCTCTCATCTGGCAGGACTCATGAGCCACAAGCTGCAGTACAGGCCTGGATTTTGGAGACGCTGTCCCACTTACCATCCTTTCCCGTTCAGAATTGCCATGGAAAAACCCCAGGTGTGACAGATCTGACAGGGAAGGAGTTAAACGTGGCACCATAAAGAAGCTGTAAATAGGCCAGACATTTTCAACATGAAATAACTTCCTAAGTTGCTCTTAAGATACAAAAAATCAGAGCACTGCTCAATTCCTTTAGCTAGTCTTAAAACATATGCATATGTATACACATAGAAATTGTGACTAACTGCAAGGTTTTGGTGTATTTAATTCCAAAAAAATGTCATGAATTACAGAAAAGACAGAAACTCAGTCTGATTTGGGTTTTAAAACATTATTTTCCCAGTCTGATTCAAGTGCTGATCTGCATTACTAATCACCATTTGCTATTGTTAAAGTACTTTGGAAATGTGATGTTTTCATTGCTTATCTTTTTTTTTTTTTTTTTTTTTTTTGTCTGTAGGAAGTGAGGCAGGACAATGATTCCACCAGCAAGGTACAAGAGCCTGCAGAATGCACACAAACTAGACCAGGGGACTGCTCCCAGGTAAAAATACATCTTCATCAACAAACTATTTTTAACCCAGATCTGTTCTTCATACATGTGGCCCCATAAGTAAACACACAGGCTCAAGTGAGCAGCAACAGGTGCTTAGTTCAGCACTGCTGGAGGAAGAAAAGGTATTAACAGAGAAATGGGTAAAAAATGCCCTTGGATAAACCAATTCCTTCACCTTCACTAACCTTTGTATCTGCATATACTTTCACACTAAGCTGTGGGAGAAAATCTGCTCATTACTTGGTGTTTTTTGAAGAAGTACTTCAATGCGAAAGCAAAATTCTGAATATTGATGCAGAACTGCACCCAGAAATCACTCATGGAAAAATAAACCTGAGTTCACATGAAAAATCCACCAACTCCCAGAGTAACACACATCTACCCCACTGAGTAAGACTGCCTCTGTCCAAGGCAGAAGGAAGGAGCTCCTCTGTCCCAAGGGGAGCTCATTAGATACTGAAAGGCAAGAAGAGAAAGCAGCAAACAGATGCTAATCAAATTCCATCCCTCATTAGGCCGCACCCCTGGTTTCTACAAGGAGCACACACAGGCTGATGCTCCCCAATTAAAGCTCCTGCTCTGGATACATCCCTTCAGGAGCCATGGCTGCTCCAACAGCCCAGGCTCTCCCTCTCCTCTACCTACCAGGCATTTGCTCCTCCTCCATTTTATGGTTCACATCAGCTACAAAAGCAGCTCTACCAACATCTAACAGCATCTCAGACTGCAGCAGATGGGCTGTGTCAGCACTTCCAAGACCTAACATGAAAGCACAGGTCAAGGTTAACCCCTGCTAACACAATGAACATTAGACCCAGAATCAGCCATGTCTAGAGGAGCACAGATCCATCCAGCCGCAGTCATGGGTCTCAACGTTCCTGTGGCACAGCCCTGCAGTCCCTGCTAGATAAAAATATTTGGTTTTATGGGTTTGCCATTTCAGCTCTGCCCAGTAGCAGAGCTGAGGAGTAAGGAGTACCCATAGAAAGCCCACACAGTGTCAGAGAGATGCCTGGGATCTCCAGAAAGCATCTCATGAATATTAAACAGAAGAAATGACTGCTACAGTCAGCCAGAAGTGGCTCAGCAATACACCTGGAGAGGTCTCCACACCCTCAGGAGACAGAGCCAGAGCCTTTCTCCTTCTGCTGGGCAAGACTGAGGGCACCCAGCCCAGGGCAGGGTTACCATGGGTGACAAGCCATGGTATGGAAATGGAAATGATCAGGGAGCTTCCACAACATCACTGAATAGTGAACACTGTAATTTGTATGCAAGTCCTATAAAATGAGCCCATATCTGCTTTACCAACTTGGGTGTTATATTAAAAAATTTTATTATCTAATCCAAATGAGATGTGTTCCTCCACTGAGGAAATTGTTGGAATTTGAAAGCTTAAAATGATAAACTGTCTGCAAAAATGTGGCAATAAACACAAGCTTCAAAATTTAACTTCCATTATGTGTCTCTACCTGGTAATTATGCTAAAAGAAAACTAAAATAAAACTGTGTAAAAACAGTTATTGATCTGTAATAAAATTCACTTTAATACCAATTAATTCACCTTACTGTATATTAAATAAGGAATTGTTATTACTTCTCCAGGATTTAATATGCAAAGCATAACTGCATGCAACAAAGTGTTCTTCTGAGAGCAAGACATGAAGAGGCTGCTGTGCAATCCCACACCAGGCTGCAGTAACACTGGAGTCAGGGAATTCCGAGGGAATATCATTACTGAGAGAGTAGATGTCACCTAGGCTTTAAGTTCCACATCAGTTCCAGCCCTGTTTCTTTTTCAAGCTGTATTTCACACACACAAAAAGAGAGAATATTAAAACAAAAAAACTAACTTGAAATTTAGCTCAGTTCAGAAGCTGTACTCAGCTATTATTAAAGCACAATATCAGACTCTGGAGCAAACAGAAATGTGTAACATCTATGGATAGAAATAATAGACCTGTTGGTATTTCCATCATTATTCAGAACACCAAGCCCTGAGGAATATTTGCAGCTCGTTTCAGAGGAAAGGTCAATCTTCCAAGTTAGACATAATTTTGTTATTAAAATCTAACAAATCAAACCTAGAAAAGCAAAACAATAAGTACACACAGGAATACAGATATGGGGAGACTGGACAGAAAATGAAATATTATTAGAGGCAAGGAGTGGAAGTAATGAAACCTTTACACAATCTTTTTCAGCTGTGGAATGAAATACTCAGCCACAGCACTGAAAGCCTTTTTATTACCCAACAGAAATTGTTATATCAAACAAGGGACTTAGCAATGTTGGATGAATGTGAAAAAAAAGTGTGTATAAATTGGCAGTCTTCAAACTAAACTTTAACTGTGATAGGAGAGACAGAAGCACTTGGTTTGTCAGTAATTTACAAACACACTCACAGCACAGATAGAATCCAAATGCCAAGGCTTTCTTAGATACTTAAATCCTAATTGCAGGAGTAGTTCCCTCCCTCTCCCAATGTCTTCCTGCCTACCAAGATTCCCAGTGAAGAGGAAATAAAAAATGCTTTATGGTGCACATCTAAGCAATGGCAAGTTTAAGACCATAAAATAGTTCTCTAGCAGATGTTTTCCTACTCGAGGTCTTTCAGGTCTTAAATGAAAAGTAAAATTTTTTCAAATCAAGAGAGAGAAAAATAAAGGCTTGGGATATTGCCATCAGTATTTACCTTGCCTGGACATCCTGACACTGATTACCATTTCCCACTTCTAGCATGAGGGAAGCTTTTCATGCGTATACAATGGAACTAACCCAATGCACAAAAAAAAAATTCAAATAAAGAAGGAAAACAACACATAAAAAAAAAAAAAACCCAAACCCACTTTACCTTCAGAAAGAGTTTTAAAACCATCCAAATTGGGTTAAGTGTGCACTCTGCATTATGCTACCAATGCAGGGTACCTTACAACTTGACAAAGCTCATTTCTAGCACTAACATGATACATTTTCATCATTCCACTAGATTCATATTTTTACAGTATGCTACATTCACATTTGTGGCTCTACAAGTATCTATCTTCACTGTTCTGATGTGGTGGACTTGTTTTTATGCCTTCAGCAAATCATTTGGCTTGAAGTAACCAACCACCAGAATATCAAAAGCAGACTTAAAGGAGTTACCAAAAAAAAAAAAATCCCCTCCTTGCTATTTTCTCACTGCATTTATTATTGCTTTTAGATTTGCCATCACTGCAAATTCTTCTGGGAAAGACAAGATTACTTTTAACGTAAAAACCAAGAAAAATTGCTTGCAGTTCTCAAGCACAAGCAAAGAATACCTGTACAGGCACACAAAAGCACCCATAAATATGCACAGATCTATCACCTATTACACACATACAGATGGGTTATACAGATACGCTGTTACAACATGTAAATAGGACTTCAGGCTGCAGCAGCCAAAGATACACCAAAATAAGCAAACACCAAGCACAGGCAGAGTTTTTGCCAGCTGGAAGCTTTCATGCTGCTCCCTCACCTCTTCCAAATCCTCGCTGACCCACAGAGGGATGGGGGTGCCCCAGTAGCGGTTCCGAGAGATGGCCCAGTCCCGAGCGTCCTTCAGCCAGTTCCCGAAGCGCTTCTCCCGCACAAAATCTGGAACCCTGGGCCAAAAAAAACCACAACAGCATTCATGTATCATTAGGCTCCACTTAAAGCTAGTAAGAATTGGTTATATTTGATTTTATCCACCAAAGCAGTTCATTTCAGCATTGATTGACTTGGAGCACGTTCATGTTACAGCACTGGCTGCAGCAAGGCCTGTGGAGGTGCTGCCAAAAAACACAACACTGCCTTTTTCTGATCTCAGGTAAGCTGCAGGAGTGAAAAACACCATCTTTATTTTACCATAAAGGAACTCAGAAAATAATGTGCCACTTAAAATAGATTCATTAGGGATGAAACAATGGCTGAAGTCCTCAGGACAGGCCAGCACTGGAGGATTATGGCTAAGGGTGATCACAACTCTACTGTTAAATTACATACAGAAAGAGGAACAGCCACTGATTTTGAGGCTGAATGAAATACCAATGATTGAAAAGCCTGGAGCAATAGCATCACAAGGCACCTTGGATTATGTGTAGGCATCCAGGTACATTCACATTAACCAGGTTGATAGATCATACAAAAAATCCTTTCCAAGCTATTTATCATCTCAATTCAAATTACTCAATTAAGAAACAAAACACGCCCCCAACCACAGAACCCTATCAATGCTTGCTAAAGCCTCATTTTGAGCACTAATGGGTACTGAGGGATATTAAAGACAAATTTTCATTGTATGAAAGTGTCTTGGAGCTCAAAGGTTAACGCCAGAACCCGATGCCCTGAGAGGTTCCTGGTTGTGCTACGTGGCCTGGTGGTTTGATTAGAACCATTAGAACCCTTTTTTCCCCAGATGTAAACAAACAATTAACTATTTACCCAATAATTATATGCAGATGAAGGAAAGCAATGGGTTTCACAGTCAATAATATGCTCCCATCATGCCTAAAGGTGCATTTTAAAATACCAAATTCGAATGAAACTCACAGAAAGAGCAACCTTAAGAGAGTGTGAGACACACAGAAGCTGTGAATGAGCAGCTCACAACAATAAAGCAGCTCTGGAACACAGCTTTGAGCAACCCATGGCAGGTTTTGCTGGGTTTGTTTTTCCAGTCTAACTAAAAAGGTCCTTCCCAAAGTCTGAGCTGGATTAGGAGAGCCACAGCTTCCCAAGGGGGAGCAGCCAACCTACAAGGCACAGAGGGTCTCTTCCACCTGTTCTTTCTGAAGCTCTTGGTCCCTTTGTCAAGTATTTATTATTAAAGAAGATTTTTAATCACAGATCAGTCCCAAGAGTAACAAAGATGAAAGGTTCCTCTAGAGGAAAAATTAAAAGAAGGTATTCACATGACACAGTGAGGTAGGATTTGGCTCAGTAGCAGCACATTTATGAAATAAACATGAAAAAAAAAAAGGCAAACTATTGATGAAAATAAAAGCCACTCTCTTTCAAAAGTTTTACCCATGATGGAGCCATGTGGAGATCTAAAGGCTTCTTGAGGCCAGTGTTGTCTCAAGTGGATAAAAAGTACCCTCACAAGCCTCAGTAAATATCAGCCTGAGCTTCAACAGCTTCCCTCCCTATTTCTGGAGTTACTTTCAGCTGCAGAGTTGTCTTCTGTAACACTTCTCAAACAAAAATCTAATATAAAAAATTTTTAAACAAACTCAGTGACTCATGCTTCACATGACATCTGTAGCCCTGCTTTGAAATTTAGAAGGTATACAGGCTTTCCCAATTTGGTTGAGCGTGGGACTCATTACTATTAACTTTCTGTGCTGACCTTAGGAGACCCTCTCTCCAAACACAAGTGGAAACTGTACAAAGTTCATTAGCATTTGCCCAACATTCCACTAATGTGGAAAACTTCTCTTTACATCACTCCTAAACTAGTTTCCATTTTTCAGAAGTTGTTAGACACTGATTAGCTGAAATTATTAGTCCCATTTAACATAGCTAGAGGCTGAGACAATCCCCCAATGACATTAAAATGCTAAGAGTTTCAACTCTGCCTCCTCAAAACACGCCTGAAAAATTAATTTTATCCCCAAAGTGGACATTAACCACAAAAATGTATGTGGTGTGATCTCCCTCTCTGAGCTATGAAAGCATATAATTTACCTCTTCTGGTAAAATTGTCTGACCCTGCTGCCAGTTTTCAGTGGAACATAAAACACAAACCACTTCATCTCCTCCAACCACGTTTGCAACAATGATCTGTGGCTCTTTAGAGGTACAAGGCAGGAATAACACTGGCACAGCCATCAAGTCAAATAAAAGGAGCCTGTATCTCACACCCATTCTGAGCCCATCACTCAAAGGAAGTGTTACTTAAAGCAGCTGGGTTTTGCCAGTGCAGAGATGCTGCCCATGGGTGCTGCCCAGGGGCAGACACAGCCTGCAGCTGCAATCAAGCTGAAAGAGAGATCTGCAGCAAGAACAGCCATGCCAGGCATAGCCCTTCGAGTCTGGAGCCCATTTCTTTTACTTATTCTCACTAGATTTTGCTCCAGATAAATGAGCTTAACACTTACCCACATATCACAAGAGAAAAAAAATAAAATCAGAGGCACCTTCTACTCACATATTTGATTAGGCTGGGAAATAAAAGAGTGTTCTCAATGATGTTGCTATTAACACCTGATCTTTATTTACACCAATTCCAGGTTAGTGCTCTTACAGAGTTTTTCAGGTTCTTTTCATGCTACTCTTGGATATTTTCTTGGTATATTTCTCCTTTTGAATTTTCATAAAGACATCATCTTGCCATAGGCATGTATTAGCTGAGGGAGTGCTTTTTACTCTTCCATCCACACAAAGCATCTGGAAGAGAAATGAAAAGCCCTCTCCCACAAGCCAATACATACGTTTTTCATGTTTAACCCCACATCCATCACAAACCCCCTTCAGGCTGAAAGCACAAATCTCAGGTTCCTGCTGGTGACCACTGAGTTTGCAGTTGGGTGTGACCAGAGGGTGCCCAGTTCTGCCCATCCAGTCCCCCTGGACTGGCACTGGACACCTTCACATCTCAGAGAAGATCAAGCCCCAGCACCCAACAGCTCCATGAGGCTTCAAAGGAAAAATCAAAGCAGCCCCATCTCTCCCAAAGCCATCGTGATGCAGCTCCTCAAACTGAGCTGTGAGAAACAGGTTTTTTTTTTATTTCCCAACTGGCCTACAATTTGTTTGACCTTCAAATTTCTCTGCAAAATGACACAGATAAGATTTCATACTTCTTTCTCTGACATTTAGCAAGGTTAAGGAGACTGCTGCCTCAGCAGGTCAGGGAGCTCTTGATTCATGGGTGTGGAACAGTGTGGGACAATTGCAATTTCTCCTCTTGGCACCCAGGACAGGGCACTAAATAAGCTTCAGCATGCAGACACTGCAGCAGTTGGAAAGTTCAGGGAGCTGAACTCCACAACACAAAGGAATAAATATTGTTTTGCCAAATCATAAATTAGGAAGATTTTGAATCAAAGTATGTAAGTTCCAACCTGTTTGAATGCTCATGTCTATCTTACTTTCCCAGCATCAAAACTCCATCATATAAGTTAGAGATAATGAAAATTATTCACTTGCTGCAAATTTCCATGTACATTTTTGACTGTTTGTTCCTATTTTTGAAGCAGATGTGGGGTTTTGCTTAATTCATGCATTGCTAAGTCCTCTGCACAGGCAACTCCCACATCCTTTCTTGGTAGCTACTCCTTTTCTTTGTGTCTAAAATAAAATTCCATTTGACAAGACAAAAAAACCCATGAAGAGCAAAGCAAAACCCAGTCTTTTAACAACATTTATTAACTTATTACCACAGAAACCATCTTTGCCTCCTCAGTCTATGCACCACTCAGCACCCAAGTCACACAAGCAATGTGGGCATGGATTTGAAAACAGCAAATATTGACCACCTTCAATCCCAGAGCAGGATTGAGTCTGCTGACAGTGAGCTACAACAGGCTGAGCCAGTGGGTTCTCAGCACAAATAAATACTCAAGTAACAGCATCAATTAAAAGAAATAAATATGCTTTCTGACTCTTGTCTCCAGAGGAAAAATATACAGGATGCAAATAAAAAATATCCTAAATAATCACATAATACAGAAGAAAACTTATTAAAAGGACAAAGACATCTGCTCCTTTTCTGTAGATGTATTTTGAAGCATATTTTCCTGCTCATAACACAACTGCAAATACTGAACTCAGTTCCTTATTCCATCTGAGAGTTCAGATGTGCTCTGAGCTGGCTCACTGTGCCCCAGTCACGGGATGCAGGAATTGTCTCAAAGCAGCACCATCCCTCTTTTCTGTAAACACAAACAGCACTGACAAAATAAAACACTGCCCCTGCACAAGCCTCATGTTTTATCATCAGCTCAACATGAAAAGCTGTTTCAGATATTTTATAAAGATAGGCTAATCCTTTCTCATTCTTCATAGTTCCTCTCACCAGCTAATTTTATTAATAATATTCTCTGCAAAACCGCAGCACCTTTATGTATTGGGTAAGATTTAATTCATAATTGCTAATTAAAGGAGTTAAGACTGTAAAGTTGATAAACAAAATACTACCGTAAGCAGTGGGAATTAGGGGACCTAATACCAGATTAAGAACTCTAATACAGCTTTGGTTCTGAGAGGATGGTCCCAGATCTGTCCTGCCCTCTGGCAAGCTGGTAACTTTTTAAGTGCCACCTGAAATCAGGAATCAGTTTTAAGTCTGGAAAAGAGAAAGTTACTCTTCCAGAAGATAGATGAGTTGTATCAGCAACACCAAAGGTGATGAAATAGTTATTCTATGTCATCTAACTAAATATGTACAGATTTATTTAAATTCCTAACATACCAACTGGAGGGTTTATTTTAGGTGTAGAATTTGGCTTTCTTTTTAAACATTAACCAACCCTTAGAAGACAAAGGCTTAAATTCCATTATGTTAATTTACTCTAATAACAAGCCTCCTTCAACATGCCCTCAAATTGATTTTTAATGGTTTTTAATTCAAAGAGATAAAATAAGCAACTATTCATGCCCTTTTGACACTTTAATTAGTGCCAATCTATATCATGGACCTAATTAAACATGGGGGGGAAGGGAGGAAAGGTCAGTGTGTGCCAGGCAGAATTTCCACTGCAGCAGCTCTGCTCCTCAGCCTGGGAGAGCTGCTGCAATGGTGCAACCCCACACACCCCACACGAGCCTGGGCTGCCTCCACCGCTGCATTCGCTGCTTATGGTGCAGCTTACAGTGGTTAGATGAGCTGGGCTTTCAATCATTTTGATCTCCCAATGTTTCTCTCGCCTCTTTTCTCCCGGTTGCCATGGCAACCCCCACGTTGTGGTGTGACTGCAATGCTGCTGCAGACGCAGCCCCGTCACCGTCACGGCGCTGGGACGCGGCGGCGCAGCCCTGCCCTCCACCGCTGGCACACACCCCGCAAAAACCCTGCTCCAGCTCCCCTCCACCACACAGGCACACGCCTAACTGCTGCTAAAATTCCTGATCTTACCAACAATCCCTGCAGCCCGAAGCCAGGGAGAAGGGAAGCTTCCACTTTCCTTCTTTCTGCACAGTTTCCTTGGGAATATTCTAAAATTTACTGGCACAAAGTACTTTTGTAGGGCATCAGCACTCAGGATCCATTTCAATCCACATACATCAATACATCTGCATTCCTGTGACAGTGGGAGACATTCAACACACTGATCACATCACAGGTTTATCAGCTGCCTGAGAAAATCGTGCTGGAGTTGCTTAGTGAATTGGCATTTGGGGGGTTTATTTCATAAGCTTTTCCTTGAAAGAAAAAAATAAGCTTTTGGTGACCCTTCAGTGGGACTGGAAAGGTACCTCTGCAATCATGGCATCATCATCAATGTCTGCACAAGAGGCTCAGAGAGGAAACAGCAAAATTAAGGTGCAGCAGGACACAAGCCATCAAAATCCAGTGAACAAGCCTCCAAATTCACTTCTAATCCTCAGCCATGTCTGACAACAGACAGTAATAAAACCTTCTTTAAATTAGACAAACACAAGGCTACCCCTGCAGCAATTTTTTTCCACCTCCTGCTGTAGGCAATGGCACCAATTTGGATTTTTCCTCGGGAAATGTTGCCATCTAGTGACTCCACGTTGCTGTACACATCACAATTGCTACTAGAGGGAGGATCTCATTTGTAGTCACGATTCCTCAGTAAGAAAAGTGTGACTGATGACTCAAAAAGAAGAGTTACAACTGCATGATGATACCAAAGAAAAGAAAAAAATGAAAAAATCTACACACACCATACATTTAAAACTGTTCAGATGAAATGTATTAATATTGACAATCGAAGAAAGAAAATGTCCTGAGACCTTCTATAAAACAAAAATAAGCAGCAAAAGAAGGAAAAGTGACTCACTGTTTTTCTTCCATTGCTCTACAATCCTGTTATGATTTAAAATTCTGTTGCCCTGCTACAGACTCAGATTCCTCATGTGAGCAAAAATGACCAGTTCAGTAAAATAAACATTTTCTTTCTATTGTGGATGGACTCCACAGCCTTAGCGTTTCTGACACAAACAGGCATCATTTCTGATCACATCTCACCTCTCCACAGGTGGGAGACAGTTTTGTGGTCAAAGATTAAAATGACCATGATGAAAAGCTCCTCCAAAGCCTGATGTGCTCCATGGACACATGAGAAGACACCTGGACTCACCCAGGAGCTGCAGGAAGTGTCTGCAAAGCTCTCACTTCAGCTTCACTCCCAGAAATGTGCTGTGGGTAGCATTTCCAGCAAGAACAGCTTAAGTGATGGCAGTCAGGAAAATAATACCTTCAACGATACATCAAGCTCCTTATTACAACACCTGAGTTCTTCAATGGTGAGAAGATGCCAGAACAAAAGGTTTGGCTTCTTTGAAATCCCTGACTGTCTCCCATCACTGCTTTTCTTCCACTGATGCTCATTTTTCCACTACTCCAAGTGCTGCACATCTTATGCAAACAATGCCAGAACTGCACAATGTCTTTAACATCAGAAAATTGGCAACAGTTACAGGTCAATGTTTCAGGAGTTACTGAAGGAGAACTTCAAGTGAGGGAGGTTTAAAAGAAAGAAAAAAAAAAAAAGAGTTCAAAGCTGATATTTAAATACAGAGTCTTTTCTATCAGTCTGCAAGAATGGAAATATAACATCCACTGCCAGAAGGATGAGCTACAACAGTTTGGAATTCTCATTATAAGTTGTACAGATTTACTGCTTACAGTAACTTATAAATTTTCAATTTACACCAACTTTGAACACCGATGACAGGAATTAGTCCCATTTTGTAATTATAATCTAAGGTGGCCTGGTTTAGTCTGTGGGTACATAAAAAATGCTCTTTCAACAAACCACTGGAGAAAATGATGGTGACACCGATTAAGGCTGAAATCCAGACAGCACCTTGGTGCTGCATCCAACTCTCCTTAGCAAGAGAATGGAAAGCCAAGGTCTGACCAGCCTGGATTTTACAGCAGCCAAATCTACCCCTCTTCATCTCAAATACAGCAGTAGTGGGCGCCTGAATGCCAAACAGAAAATAACCTTTTTCATTTAAATTTTCTTTAAATAAGATCTCAGTTACACAGTAAAGAACATTCAGTAAGGGAACTTCAATTAAAGGCTGAAATACAGCCCCCTAAATACTGTTCCAATTGTGCATTTTCATCAACATCCAACACAAGTTAATTCCCAGTCTGACTGAAATAAGGATGCGACAGAGCAGAGAGGATTTCTTGGCTTCTGGTTTTACAAAAATGCTGGCACATTACTCATGCAACCATTATTGGAAGTGATGGTTAAATTAATTTGGAAAAATGAAAATAGAGTTACTGGTTTTAATAAATTTTGAATGACTGTGGCCTTATAAGTTGGGTAATTCACTAAAAAACTAATTAGAAATGCAATCAGGTTGCAAAGTTTGTCCAAGTATGTTTAATCTATTTCACCAGAAAGGATATCTATCAAGAGGGCAGCTATTCTTAAGGGACAATATACCTATCAGTCATTTATAGGAATAAAAAAAGCAATGCAGTCAAACCCATTTTATAAAGGTTAATATAGTCTGAAAAGCATTTATCCCAAATTTTCTCATTTTCAGGACATGCTGAAGCCCCAGAGAGTCCAAAAATAAATTTTTAAAAAGCTACATATTATTCCTGTGACACTTTCAGAGATCAAGTCTCTTCAAAAGCAGAAAAAGTAGGCTTTGGGAAGGAAGGAGTTCCCAAAATTTAAATAAATGAATACTGCAGAAGGCCAGCAGTCTCAATGCCAACTTCAGAAGCTACAGCCCAAACAAAACTGGCATTAATGAAGAACACATGAAGAAAACCTCAAAAACACTCCCTTATTTTTTATAAAAGTTGGATTTTGAAAGCCAACTTCAAGATTACCCAGTATTCAAATTACTATGAAATCACATAGTGGAAATACATATTATTTATTAATAATTCTTTGATCATACATCTCATAGCTTTATTCCCAACAAAAAGTTCCCCAAAATCCTTAAGGCCACATGGTTTTAAGAGGAGTCCTGAGGAATCAGTTTTATGTTCAATTATGGAATTGTGTTTAGACTGAAGGACAAATGGTTCCTGTAATTCTAAGCATTTTGAAAATTGCCAAATGATGTCATTGCCTGCTCTTCTCACCCAACCTTCGCACCAGCAGCTCCAACAATTGCTTCCATTTGTATCCCCAGTACTCAGCACTTACAAAAAGTACCACTGAAACCCAATTATGTGCATGAGGCAGGGCTCAGACTGATCAGTAATTCTTACTAATTAGTGTCTCTTGGATGAATGGTGGTCACTTAGCAGCTTCTTCCTGAAGCTCTGCAGGAGCAAAACTCATCCATTCAAGCACTTCTTAACAGGATCATTACGTTTTTTCTTCTGTTCATGTGAAAATTAAGTATGCAGGTCTACTGTCATCCCAACAGTGAAAGCATCTTGAGGAAGCTAATTAAAGCTCAGAACAAACACTTTCACCCCCTCTCCAGCTTATTTTTGCCCCAAAGGAGGATCACAGTATGTTCTGCTGTGGAAAACAGAAAACAGCACTTACTAATCCCTAAACTCTCCTGACACAGCCAGACTGGGCATGTGCTGCTTGGCAAAGCCAGGCTGCAGCATTTCTGGGCAGACTCTATTCTGGATCACTGACTTTTCCACAGATCCCAGGATTTACACTGCCTGCACCACGTCAGCAGTTATGCAAAAGCTGCTCATGGAGAATTTAATTGCCAGCTACTGTCCATGAAAAAAAGGCAGCACAAGCTGTAATTGCTCACTGAAGGTTGAGTCACCTTCTTTACAAGAGGCAAATGAGGTGGGAGAGGGGTAGAATCCCAGCTCTCCCTGCAGCCCTCATAAGGAAAGACTGAATGAGGTTGTAATCCCCAAGTTTTCCTCACTCACTGGGAGGTCTCAGCCTCCCAGGCACAAGTGATGGATGACAGAAAGGGAAATAAAAATGCAGCTTATGAAAGTGCAGAAGATAAGGTCTTTTTGTTACTGACACACCACAAACCCAAGACTGACTCCCTAAAAGGCCACCAGCACCAACAGTTCCCTTTGACTGCACATAAAAATACATTTCATTTGTTATCTAAAGCTCATCTGCTGTTTTCTACACAAATCTCACACAAGTATTTTTCACACTCCCTATATACATGTCAAGATGCTATTTCTGCCATTAATATAATTTTTTTCTTTAAAACTGTGTAACTCAGTTTACCTATAAAAATTAGGGTAGCTGGGTTGAGCTTTTTGTGGCTGTTTGGAGGGAGAATGGGTGTGGATTTTTTCTTCAAATGCACCTATGATGAAGTAATCAACCTCATCTGTAATAACTACATGAAAAAACCCACAACTCGTCTAATACTAGTTTAAATTGGAACAACATATACACAGCACTAAGCTGTCTCTATTACTGTCTCAGGTGGAGCCTTTTGGGAAGAACATCCCTGCTTCTGCAGGAGGATTCTACTCTGCAGTTTCTCTCGTGCTGAATTGTTTAGGTTTGCATAATATGATTGGAGGGCACTTTTAATGACCCTGTAATATATTTCCCTGTAAATTACTAAGAAATATTCAACCTAGATAAAACTGAGATAAAACACTGTTTAGAAGTGGTCCCAGTAGCACTGGCTGAAAAAGAGTGGAAATAGGAAGCAGAGTGAGCACAGCAGCAGCGGAATTGCTTTGGAGAGCTCCAGCACACATCCCCCTACCCTCCAACTCCAGGAAAAGGAATAAATCAGATTTGTGCAGGGCACTTTACCAGTAGCACTGGGCATTATTCTCCAGCAGCTTCTCCACCATGTGCTCCACCCTGACAAACCAGCTGGGCACAGCTTTGTAGATCAGCGGAGTATCTGACCTGTGCAGAGAAGGGAATAAAACAAACAAAAACATTTTTAAATGCTACATTATTTATAAAGTGCTCTCTAATATTTATTTTTGCACATGACAGTCCCCTTTCCACAGACTGAGCTCACTGCTGCTGAAATATTATCACAGTTAAAGGTTGGGGTTTGTTTGGTTTGTTAAATTACATAAACTGTTACACTTATGTGAGCTACTATTTTGAAATCCAGTCCTGAAAAAAAAATTTTACAGCCTTCAAACCCAGTAATTCAAGGAATTTGTATAGCAAGAGCAATCATGAGAATGTTCAAACGATACTTGAATTTGAAATTTGTGCTCCTACATAGTACAACATGATGAACTTCAGTAACTATTAAAATGAGTCATATTTCAGTCTTCCACATGAGCTCATTCTGCATCACTTTTCATGTGTACATGAGCCTGAAAAGCCAGGGAACATTATGCTGTGCTTTTACTACTTGCATTTAAATAATAAGCACAAATGATAAAGACGTAACAGCCCCTAGGGTTAACCAGTACAAAGTTCCATTCCAGTAGGAGAGGGAAAGCAAGAAATAAGCATATAAAAGAAGTTTTAAATATATCTTAACATATTCCTTACTTCAATAAGCACTAAAAGAAAATCCTTATGGGAGAAGAGCAGTTTCACAATCTGGGATTGCTTAGAAATGGAAACATGACTGGCCAGAGCACAGATTGAGCAATTTCCTAAATTACTTGGGAAAATCAGTATCTCCAAGCATCTGAATGCAGTGTCCCAGCCAGTCTCTGATTTATCAGTTCCATAATAACTTCTTATGGTCTTGAATAACTGTTCAGACAGCACATCCTTCTAAAGGATCCTGGGAGCCAGCAGTGGGCACAGGTCACTAGCAGGAGCTCAGATATTTCTACTCCTTCACATCCATCCCATTATTCCATGATGAAGAGGGAGAAGAGCCCTAGGGGATAGGATGTGTCTATGGATACAGAGAAGCAAACAACACTGAGACAAGAAGCTCATTCTCCTTTAGCATCAGTCCACCCCATAAAATGTTTCTGAAAAATATTACATTTGTTTAAGTCACTCTGGTTCAGAACTTGGCAATACACAAAAATTCACCAGCAAAGATCCTGAGAAACTCCTGTTATCTCCCATGTGCAGTCAGCACTACAAACAGCCAAAGTTTAATCCATTTTACTTATATCCACAGCAAGAACACATTTGAAATCCACCAACTACTGCAGACTATGAGGTAAATGAAAATTGTTACTGTGCCAGCACTTGCTGAAGGTGCACCTACCTGACCCACAAAAGAAAGAAAACCCACAGCAAAAGTTTTTCAGACCTTAAAAGCTGAACTCACAGTGCACAAAGCCCAACAATAGAAAATATTTCAAAAGACTTTTCATTTTAACGATAACCTGTATGTTTCCATGTGCTTAAGTGTTAAAGTACCTATAACCTTAAAGGAAATGGTGAAAGCTCAAAGTAATAATAATGTTGTTCCGTCCTAGCTATTAAATGCAAACCTACTGATGGTTTGCTACACAAATTTAAGTCCTAACAACTAAGAAAAGGGAACAGTTCAGTTCACTCCTCACACAGCAGCAAGATCCCAGTAAAAAAGAAAGCATTCCTCAAGCTACAAGGTGTTTTGGTTTCACTGAGTATCTTGTTTCAGATGTGCTGAAGAATGATAAATCACCATCACAAGATCTCAAGGAACTGGAAATAAGGAGAATAAAAAATTGATATTAAAAATGTCCCACATGTTGGGAAAGGAAGGCTGGGACAATGGTGGCAGCCAGCTCTGTGAGCAGAGCAGCAGGTGGGGCTGGCTGGCCCAGGGGCACTGAGTGGCTTCAGGCAGGGAGGATCCATGACAAAGGCCCAGCAGAGGAACCACTCCCCACCCAACACCGAGGTTGTAACACCTGATAACCACTCCGAGCACCCACAGGGCTCTGTTCCTCCTGCATGAAAGCAACAATAAAGGGGAGAGGGCAAAGTTTCCCTGAATGTTTTTCTTCTGGCTGTACTACCAAGCAGTGCCTCAGAGGAGACTGCAGAGAACAAAACAATAAAATCTGGCCAAGCAGTGACACCTTCCACGTTTCTGCCCCTCATGACTGGTGAGAAGGTTGAGGAATCCAGATTCAACTGGATTTTACTGTAGAATCAAATGAGAAATACCCATTGCTAGGTTTTGTTTTCCACCAACACAAGAGGAAAACCACCCAGACAGACAAAACCTGATGCATACAAAGTTCCTGCTTAACCATTCCTGTCTGTCCCAACTGAACAAAATTTTGTTCCCCTTACAGACAGATCCCTTAGAAACACATCGGAACAATCAAATCCCAATAATTGTGATATTACTTTGTTTTCCTTTAATTTAGGAAGGAAATGATCAATAATTGAGCCCATGCTATAAAGATGCTTTTTGGCTTTGCCTTCTCTGGCTTGGAAAAGTCAAAGCTCCACATTTGCCAGTGGAAGAGCTTCCCAGCACTGTTCCCAAAGGAATGGCAGGCAGGAGCTGTGAGGGACACTCCAGGTGTCACATCCAACAGCTGCTGAACTGCTGCCCAGACCTCACAGACTCCCAAGATCTCACACATGCACAGAGCAGTTCTGACCAATGTCCACTATTTTCAGCAGTTCCAATAAAGACAAATTTAACTGAAAACTATCTACTGTATCCTTACCAAGCTGCTGTGGTTTTCTTATTTTGAAGTTTAGTTGACAGAAAATTACTACACAGAGAAGGACTCTGATTTCATGATATGTAAAAAAAGAAAGCAAATTTCTCAACATCCCAAGGATTCAACAACTGCTTGGTTTCAAGGAAAAGCAGTAGTACATTACGAAGAGTCTGATTGCAAAGTTTTCTTACATTAATCAAAATAACTTATAACTATGTTCAAAGTTAAGAACTACTCTTCTACTTTTAGCATATTCCAATTATGGTTTGATTTGTGATGGCAGCGAAATGAGCTTTTCAAGTAGAATCCATTGTTCGGTTCTTCCCACTGGATAATTTGCTGCTAGGTGCTGCTTGCAACTTATCATCCATCAACAAAAATGTCAACAGAGTGGCAGGATTAAGGATCTTCTACAGAATCAGCACTTCGACATCCCCGCTTTTATCTCAGAAGGCCATGACTGGATATTTGAGTTGCTGCACAAGAAAAGCACAAGCTTTGCTTGATTTTGGTCCTGCCATTTTTCAAAAACTGTCCCAAATCATCAAGGACGTAACACTTGAAGAGCAATTTCCCTTCTTCCTCTAGGCAGCTGCTAGAAACAAACCAATCTTGCTGTTCAAAAGAAAGCAAAGGTTATTTTTGCTATAAATTAAAGATAAATGTACCCTGCTAGAAAACTTCATCTGGCAGAGTCAAAGCCAGAGAGACGAGCTTTTATCACAGCTATTTCAGTAGAGGTGCTGTATACATCAGATAGGACTTAAAATCTTCAAGCCATTTCAGATAATTAAATTAGATATTTTAATTTAAGTGTGTATTTGCTCATAATAAGAATTTAATACTCTACTAAAAGATTACTGAAGATTCATTTTTTTTAATTTGATATTGTTTTGTGATTTTTTTACAACAGCAATTGTAGAAATTTCAAGCCTGGGAGGACACTAATAAAAAGAAACTTCATTTCTGGATTAAATCTGTCTAGCTTGTATTCCTCAGAACCAAAACTTGTTTGTTCACTGATACTGAAGGCCCATGGAGAATTCCACATGGAGACTTCCCCCAGAGACGTCCACCTAGAGAGATATTTCCACATTTTAAGCAGCTGGGCTTCTTTCAAAGAAAAAAGTCATCTTACAAGGTTCAAAAGAGCTATATTTTAGTCATTTTATTCCAAACATACAAAGCCTTAACACAAACATCTAAAGACCTTCTGTGATATGCTTATTTGGATACATTCAAAGGTATAAAAAAAATCCTTTCCCATCACTCAGATGCTTAAAAAATAATCTTTTTTACAAGAGGTGGTTAGTTAGGAGCTGTACACAGAGAAACGAGCAACACAAACTACAAAAACACACATTTAAAATCATAAACTAAATTTCAACACTACACTTAAATTCATCAGTTTTATGGCAAAAAAAAGAAAAATTCTTGATGACTAAAGCAAAACTGGAGCTCTCCTGAATTAATAATCTTGGTTTATGTTGCTTTGACTTTTGTCAGGAAAATGAAGGAAGGAAGGAAGGGGGAAAATATGGGAGAAAGGTGAAGAATTTGTGTGTCAGAAAGCTCAGCTCAAGGCAGGTGCAGGTGTGTGCTTACCTCCAGCAGAAGGGGTAGCTGTGCTGGAAGGTGGTGCTGTGGATCAGCCGGCCCTTCTCCTTCAGCCATCTGATGATGTGCTTATCTGCATCCTAAAAACACACATTTGCCTTGGAATACACATTTCACTAAGCTACCACAGGATTTGTCTCAGATACTCAAATTAAACTAAAAAAAACCTATGCATAACTCAGCATTTACATACACACACAAAAAAATTACTATCAAATTTGTACATTTCCTGCAGGGGCACTGTAAAACACTAAATTTGCAAAGTTATTTGCTCTCCAAACCTTGTTTATTTACAGTGTCTTCAATGTGTCTCTGCTATATGGATAAATTAAAATTTATAAATTAAAGCATCAGTCCTTTTATACCCTTAACTCTCTTTCCATATACACACACAACTGTGTGTAAAATTCAAATTTTCTGAAGCACCAACACAAGCTAGAAACCACATTATTTAATATCCTAATGACTGAGTCTTCTAATTTTGTGGCAGGAAATCACATAGTGCTTATTGCCTAATATTTAAACTTCCTGATACCACATTCCTCTAAAGTTACTGAATTTCAGAATTCAAAGCACATTTCACAGTACCTCACTAATTAACTGGGATTTACATGCAAAGCTGGAAGTGAAAGCTGTATATTGATAATTTAAGACAATCCACTGAATATACAAATGTCAATATGACATTAAGGGAAGAAATATACAAATATCTACGAGTGAAAAATTCAGTACCATAAGAAAATTTTCCAAGAGCTTTAAATTCAGATTTTTACCAGCAAGAAACTAAACATGGAGCCTCCAATGTCCTCTTATTTGCCTTAATACATAAAGCAGGAAGGCAAGATAGCTGATTGAATCCTCAACTTAATTGGAAAAGACTTTAAAATCTTGTATTGCATTTGTTTACAGGAACATGCTTTGCTATCAAACTGTAGCAGCAGGGCTAAAAGCAATTTGTTTTCTCAGGACATGGAATTTAAGAGGCACTCCCTGCTAGGGATTTGTATCAGGAGCTATGTGGAGCTCCTGTAGGCTCCTTTTCCAGGGATTTTCCTGCATCTACTGGCAAATTCCCACTGCAACACAGCCCAGAAGTGGGGAAATGACTGCATTTCTCCCTTCTGGGGGGTCATGCTACATCAGCTGGCTGGGAGAAACTTAATGATGGCACCTGGAAATTCAGAGTTATCCAGAGGTGAGGGAAGCCCTGCACATGTGCCTGGAGACTCTGGACATGACATTTCTGTCAGGAAAAAGCTCAGAATAAGAGAGAATTTCTCTGAAGCAGCTGCAATCAGGATACTCCTCTGCACTCTCACCAGAGATAGACAACATTACTTGCATTTCAACTTCTTTCTCAACTGCTTAATAAACAATTCCAACCTTGTTGCAAATGTTAAAACACATTTTAATTTCACCCAGATACCAGTCACACATTGAAAACAAACCCACACAGGGAAAGGAAAGAAAGCTTCTACCATATATGAAATGTATCTTGAATAAAGTAGTAATTTACTGTCTCCAGGCCCACTGACCTTCACATACTGCCCAGCAAAGTCAGCCACTTCTGCTGTGAAGCAGCCTGATGCATCAACAGGACACACAGGCACAGAGTCCTTCTGAATGATATTAAAATCCATGCAGACTCTGTAATCATCCTGCAAAAGAGACAAGCACCAAGCTGTAAGAATACAAAATACTGTGTAAGAAATCCATCCCTCAAAACAGAAATTAAATACTGATCAGAAAATGTGATGACTGGACAAGAAGAGCAAAATACTCAACCTTCTCTAATCCCAAATACTTAGGAGAAAGTCCTTTTTTTATAGGATTGTAGTTTTAGTCATGCAGAAAATTATGATTTCTTCAGACTGTCACCTAGTACAGGGGATTTGTGCATGTTTTTCTATGCACATCAATGCATCTACACACACATGTATTTTATGTGTCTGAGTACACACATACACACATGGAGTGAACAGCTCCAGGCAAGCATTGCATGGCAAAGGAACTCCACCCTGCTCCTGTCCCAGCCAGAGCCTGGATCTGCCCAGCTCTCCAGACAACAGGGCATTTTTCAGAAAGCAGGTTGTTTTAATCAATCTAATTCTGGCATTTCACACAAGCAGTCCCATTTTCTGAATGGCTTAACAATCCAAAGCCTTTAAACCTGTATTTCTCAATCTTTTTTGGCCCATAGGCAATGGTACTGACCAAGAATCACACATGGACAACATCATATTTTTTTTCCTGGCCAGTCTCCACTTAAATTTTTAATTTCCTGTAGCAGTAAGAAGAAAAAAAGAAGAAAGTTGCTTCAGACTTTCCTGAACATGACTGAACAAAAATGGCATCAAAGAACAGATTAAAGGAAAGTAAATAAGGGGATAGAAGAGTTCAGATTTTACCTCCCAGTCTGAAGTGACAGTAAATCTGTATCTTACCCAGTCACAGCAATGGCTCACAGGACACACAGCAGCTGCACCAAAAGCACCCACTCAGGCTGCCCGGGGACACACACCAGAGCCAGTGTGTAAATACACATCTCACAGGCCAGTGCTCCACAGCTCCCTGCCTTCTCCTCCCCTGGCCCTCACCAACACAGGTGAGCCAGCCCTGGAGTGCCAGGGCAGAGCTCCCGTGCCCTTTGTGGCCTCATCCTGTCCCTTCAACTCTCCCCACTATCCCTGAGGCTCCCCCAGGCCAGACCTGTTCTGTTTTAAAGGATGAAATTCATCCACAGACAGGAAAGTTGGCTGCTTCACAGATCAAAGAAAAAAAATCACACACATAGAAAGAAATCCCTGCAGCTCCAGCACTGCCACCAGAGCACAGCCCTGTCCAGCAGCTGCAGAAAGCATCACACAGATATTCCCCCTGCCCTTGTCACCCAGCTCCTACAGTCAGGACGTGACTGAGATCAGCCCTTCTCTGCTGGCCTTGGCTCAGAGGCACTGGGAGCTGTGGGGTTTACAAGACAGGCCAGATGACAGAGCTGATACCAGCCCTGATTTGGCAATGAGCTGTTCAAGGCTTTGAAGCAGCAGCCAGCACACACCACAAAGCCTGGCACACTCAGAGCCCTGCCAAGGACAGCAGCACAACAAACCCTGCCCTGGGCAGCACCTGGCTCAAGATGCTTCAGCTCCACTTGCAGCACTGCTGCAGCCAAGGACACACAAAGGGCTGCGCTGCTCTGCCTTTGTCACCCTGACTTTTTAAGATTTTCCAAAGCCTTCTGAGTTTACATTCTTGTAACAAACTTTCTCACACAACTTTCTATAAATGACCGAATGTTTTGCATTCCTTCATAGAGGTGGAGAAATTCCAGTGTTGTTGGAGAGGTGGCACATTCACCCTCCAATCCACTGGCACCTTTAGAAAACTATAAATGTCAAGAGTCAGAGAAAATAAAAGTAGTCTCTTTACTCTAACAATAGCAGTGACTGTGTCGTGCTTTCTCATGTCCTCTAGTGACATGTCTGCACTCAGCTCCCTGCTCCTGAACAACCTGAACATGAATGGAATCAGCTGCCATTTGATTTAATGAAGATTCCCCTCAGTAACCACAAGACAAAAATATATTCAGGCACATACAAGGAATCCACAAGTGCTAAGCTCAAATAAAAGCTAAGCTCAATATCAGTTTTTTCCAGGATAGGAGCTACAGTAGTCATTCCTGTACCTCAAAATCCCTCAAAAGATTACACACAGAAGTTGTAATATGCAAAATTAAGAAGCAGAAACTATTAAACAGCTCATTTGTGAGAAATCAAAAGCTATTTGTAACTTTAACAAAACAACAGAAACACAAAGTCAAATGTTCACCTTCAGCACCTCTTAGCAAAAACCAATATCACTTTTGCCAAGTGTCAGGTACTGAAAAAAAGTGCATCAGTAACAGATCTATGAAACTTGTGTGTCACAGCCTGAGCAGGCACTAGCAGTATTGCAAATTAAAAATCTGTATGCAAATTCAAGTGTTATTAAAGCTTTTTAAGTTGACCACAGGTACATCTACATATGATGAAATGCCTGAGCAGCTGAATTTTAGTGTCATGTTAATCTGGAGGTACAATGAGTTTACAGCATTTTTAATACAGGTTTGACTTGTTCTGTGACCTTTAATTTTGATGTTGTTTGAACTGAAATAATAGAGTGCTCTGATATGGTGTGGCAGTTTGGATTTGGCAAAGGCATCACATGAGACAATGAAACTACATCTGGAACTAAATTAAAGTGAATTTTTACTTTCAATGTTTTTGGAGGCAGATACATTGCTGAGCTATCAGCAATATAGAACACGTATCAGTAAGCAGGATTTTAAATAAATAAGTAAATAAAACCCTGACTTTCCAACTTTATTTATCAAAGGGACTCACTTATATTGATGGGAAGAAACAGAGACAAGACTCAAGGCTTATTGTGAAGGATTGTGCTTTATTTCTTCTCCTCTGATCATCCTGGACCAGTTATTCCTTTTCTATTTACCTTCACCTCAACAGGAAGGTGCAGAGGAGCCAATTAACCAGGAACACAACCCTGTCTGCTACCATGAACCATCTCCCTTCTTTCAGCTAAGCCTATCTAAAGGCCAACATGCAACACCAGCAGTATTCCACACAGTCTCCTATATAATAATGACATCCTGAACTTACACCAGGACCTCTGGGAGCTTTTCTGAACAGAAATAATCTGGGGGCTGTCAAAACTGAATTACAGGCACCCCAAAAAGAAGTCAGCAGCTTTAAGTGCAACACACACTGTGCACTTTCCTTCTGAAGGCAGCACAGCCCATTGACTCAGCCCCTGTACCAAAAGTTATCTACTCAAACCTCTCCTTAACTGATGACTGCAAGGTTTCATTTGTGATGTCTGTGTACTTTTTCCTCTCACAATGTCTTATGTATTTTTTTCCTTTGTGAAGCATTCAACTGTTACTCCCAGGTTCAGGTTTTTTCCTAAAAAAATGTTTTTCAAGTAATTGCTGATTTCCCAGGAGAGAGAGAATTTTTTTTTCCTCTGTGTTTACAAAACTCAGTGGGCTTATTAAAAAATCAAATAAAACAGGGCAGATAATCCTTGCTTTAAGAGGTCAGTCAAGCTTTCCAACAAGCTGTTTCCAATAAGTTTAACTGGACTGCGCAAATACACAAACCACTCCTAGAGCAGCCCAGGGAAAGCTTCTTCCAGAGCTCCTTCCCTGCCAGCAGCCTCTTCCCTCCATCTCCCACACCAAGAGCTCCTGACTCTAAATCAACTCTCACCCCTCTGGAACAGCCAAGATTCAGCTCCAGGGGAGTGTGAGGAGCAAGAATGGGACAGGATTTACCCTCCTGAGGACACTTGACCAGCCACGACCATTTTCTCTATTAACTGCTAATACAGCCCACTCTAATTTTCTTTATTCAGAGCTATATTAAGCTGGAACATCTTTTGATATCAACCATCATTCTGACAAGGGAAACACCACCACAATGGATGTTCCCTTCAGCAAAATGCAGGGAAAAATGGACGGAAGAGGATGGGCTATTTCACATGAATACAAAGAGGCCTGTTGCTAACGCCAAGTTTCTCTGGAAATTATGACAGAGCTTGTGGTCCAAGGATTGCTAATTGCTAGGCACTGCAAGTTTTTTGAGGGCATCTTTGGATAATGGCTGAAGACAGGACACTCTACAAAAAGGACAATGAGCCTAAACTAGTGCATTTAATTCAAGTGTCTAAAAACTGAAATGATTAAATCCATGACAAATTATTCCTCTTAGCCTTAAAAAAGAACAGACTGAGGGAAGGGACAATAAAGACGGGGAAAAAAAATGGAATGCAACAAAATCCTTTCACACCAAGGGATAAAGTCTCAGGACAAAAGCAGTGAAAGCATTTTCTCATTCTCTAAAAGCCCAGCAAATAATGAAATTGAAATGCTGAAGAGGAGCAGTGTCCTGAGCAGAACTGCTGTTCCCAACCAAAATCATCACTTAGCAAAGCCAGTTTTCACTACCAGTGCCACAGATCAGCCCTTCCCAAAGCTGTAGCTTCAGACTGAGCTCAATTGCACCCAAAAGACCCAGTGGAGAGTTCAGCTCACACACCACCACACAAAGCAAAGCAAGGGACAGAAAAATCTCCAGCCTAGTACAGGCACCACGTGGAAGAGCTCATAAGAATACAAAGCTACATTATTATCTTACATTTTTAAGCAGCAAATGGGAAGATTTGCTTGACTGAACATCAATCACCCTGAGAGAGTCCCCAGGAGCTGGAAAGCCAAGCAATGTGTGCTGGCCAGAATTAGCATTACAGATGTGTAGTTCATACTTACAGCACCAAAATAGGGAGCTTGATGGACAACTCCTGTGCCTTCCTCCTCCTTCACATAACCATCCACTACCACTGTAAAGGCACCTTTTTCTTTGCACTGTAACACAAAAATAGGTTTTACAGAAATATATTTACACATACACAGCAAAACAGAGCTGTTCAGAACCTGGCAGAGCCATGAGCCACACAAAAAAGGGAAGAACTGATCAAAAATCAGTGACACAGTAAAATGTGACATCCTTAACATGACTTAATGACTTCCCATAGCCCAGACACCTGTGTACTTCATTTAAAGAGTGTCAAGTCTGATTAAATCTCACACCTCTCCAGAAGGCTTCCAAGTCAATTACTCTTCAAGCCACAGATCTTCACACAGTCCTGTGCTTAAGAGACTGCAAATCAATAAACTCCTGAATGTGAGGACACAACCAAGAAAGGTACAGAAGTTTCCCTGCATTTTTGTATGTCCCCTATACCTCTGAATTAAATAAAAATATCTGCTTTTATGGTAACACATTTTCTTTATTTCCTCCAGAGAATAAGAGCATGGTAAATACCAACTAAAAACAGAAGAGAAAATCCAGAAAAATTGCTAAGAAAAGATATGACAATTTGCATGTGTTCAGTATATAGATAATGAAAAATAAACAGTTATTTACTATTCCTTAAAACAAAAATAGTAAAAAAAATTACTGGAGTCACAGCTGAACCAAATATGTTACAAAATATTACGTTTGGCTTGTTCTGAAGGGAGCTATTTTGAGATAAGGTCTCCATTCTAAATAAAAAATTGCAGATGCCCCAATCTGCTCCTTACAAGTACAGCAGGACTCATAAAATTTATCCATTCCAAATCTCAGATGCACAATGCAATTTTCCAGATTCAGCTGTATTTGACTTGACTTAGAAATACCCGAGCTTGCTCCCTACAGAGGTTTTCCCACCTTTGCTGACTCCTGCACATCTTTCAGAACAGGAAGTGTCTCAAATGGCCAAAACCCTTACAGGAGTTCCCAGATGCCTGGCCAGCAGTGCTGCACTTCTCCTCTTTGAAAAATGTAATCCATTTTTAACCAGATTTTTTTTACAAATTAGAAAAATTCTCGAGGCACTCTCCTATTGCTACATGTTCTTTCATCACCAATGATGCCAGACCTAAAGCAGTGCTTAAAAGCTGCATTCCAGATAAATCTGATGCATCAGCAGGTTTTTAGCAAAGGCTTTTAACTCTTTAGTGGGAAACATGCCATGTCTGTGATTGTTATCCAAGTCATTCCCTTGTGAAGACAAAGCTGCATTTAGGAAGTAGACAACACTCACCAGATTAGAAAATGAGAGAATACTTGTTAATATGCATTGAAGTTTCTCTGCAATCTGAAATCAAACTTCTGTTTATTACCCAGTGTTTACTCTGAATGTATTTAAAACTTAAAGGAAAAAGTTAGAGAAAAAAAGTCAATACTGTTTTTCAAACTTTCACCAGGATTTTAAAGTACTTTACTACAACCTCCAGTTTGTTATTAGAACCTAATATCTTTTTATAATATGAACAAGGAATACTCAAAATTGGTTTTATTTTTGTCTTTATATCCTGTATCAAACAGCAAACTGGTTCATCTTACCTGAATAAAATATTCAAAGAGTGGTTTGTATTTCTTGCCTTTAAGAACAATACCAGGAAACCTGAGGAGAAAGATTTACAAGAACATAAAATTAACAACTTGAAAACTGCTTTTTTTTCCTATTTGCTTCTTCACCTTCCTGACAGAATTTGATTTCAGAAGATGAAAATCGTTTCCTTAAGTTTACTTCCCACCTCTGTGGTAACTTGGAGAAAAACCAATGTCTTTTCATGCATCTCTGCTACCAGTCAACAACTTGTACCTGATGGACTTCAATCAAACCATCAATGTAAATTAATAAAGGAATTAAGCATTAATGACAAGCCCCTTGTGGTAAAGCTGGGCAAGAATCTTCTGGATAAAACACAATAATCATAACAACAAAGCCCTAAAGCTCAGCATGTCCAAGAGAACGAAATAATGATCCAAAACACCTGAAGTTTTATGTACAGAAGATTGTGACACAGGATATTGCAGCCTGTGAAGCTCAGATGCTTCATTCCTTATTCTAATCTGGGCATCCAGACTCTCCACAGGCATCTTAGGGAATGATCCAGCACAGACAGGACCAGCTGAGCCAGACAAGACATGGGGAGATGGAGCCTGCAGGTCTGGCTCCCTTCAGGCCCCTGACAAAGGCAGTGATTAGGTTGGGATTTGCAGCTCAGAACTCCCCTGAAAGTGCTTAAATCATCCAATTTCAGGGGGAAAATCCAGCTAAAACATAACTTAATCTAATAGATGGGCTGGTTCTCGGACTGTGTCCCAGCTGTGGTCTTTCCCTACTCTGTCCTTGATCTACAAACTCCAAACAATGGTCAAACCATAAAACACTTGACTCCTTCAAAGTGGGGGACTCTTCAAAGCTGTTTCACTGCACAGGAAGGACCTGCAGCAGCATTTACTGCCAAGTTCAAGAGCATGACTCCTCAGCTCAGCACACACTATATCCCCCAGGAATAGGGGAGATTTCTATTTTGAGCCTCAGCTTTGCAGATGGTTTTTATGTTTTCATATTACAAACAGCCTTAGGAATGTTTGAGGTGCTTAATCAGGATCAGATGAGAGAAAAGCATCCCAGTGCTCAGCCACACAGATGCAGGAATGCTCAGATACAGAATGTGAAGCATCAGAATTTGCTTTAAAAAAAAAAAGTAGTTATATTCTTATTTACCCCAAGTCAGAGAAAAGTAAAGGTTGTGGATCACATTCCTGATTTTCATTTTGGGATCTGAAATACTTTGCTTGTCAAAGTCCAGAACTTCAAGTTGAAAATTTATACAATGGTGCCTTCTTGTGACCTAAGTTATACCAAGAAAATTTGTTTAAAATCACTTCAGCAATCCTTCACTCTCAGATCAGAAATCTCTGGTTTGGATTCTTTAGAATCCAAAAAGAGACAACAAGGGAAAACAGTGTCAAGAAATTAAATGCTTAATATGCCAAAGGACTGCAATCTAACACAAGGGGAGGGAAATGCTCAACAATCACATCCCATCTACCAGTGCTAAATAAAACAGGAAGCCACTCAATGGCCAAAATTGGGGTAACACACCCAAACCAATTCATGAGTGCAAAGCAGCCAGTTCAGGGGACTTCAGACACTGAACATTTTCAATCAGACCATTCCCTGACCTCAGCCTGATGCCTGGTATAGATTAAGTTGCATCAATTTCTCCCTCAAGGGCCTGACTGCTTGAGAATTTAAAAGTGAGCTAAAGGAAGAAAAAAGTTAAGAGCAGAAGTGGTAAAGCTCATCTCCATGAACTTAGATACTCACAGATCTAAATCTTTTACAGATCCATTCAACTACCAGCTACCTTTTAATTGTCTCACTTTCACATTTGAGAAAATTAATTATTACATAACAGAAAAACTAGAGCATGACCGAAAACAGAAAAGAAATCAGCTTGAGAAGAGACCATAGCACTAATACAAAAAGAATTAAAATATACTGCTCTGCAAAGAGATGTGCTAGCAGCCTTATAGATAGGCAGAGGTGTAAAAAAAAAAAGAAAATTTAAAAAATAATCAGAGATTGGGCAGGTGAGTGGTGGTGTTAGAAACACCATTAGTCAGGGACATAAATACAACACCTGAAATGTGTATGACTGCCTTAAAGAGCAGGCTCTTCAAATTTCTGATGAAGACACCACATCAAAAAAAGGCCAAAATGTTCTGTGTATTCCTGATATAGAATGACTGCAGTCACACTGAAGTTAAATTTGTAGTATTGCATTAAAAGAAGAATTTGGAAACAAAAGAAAACAGATCAACAAATTTAATATATGAGCTATATATATTGCTTCTTTTTTAAGCCTAAAGCAAACGTATTAAAAAATACTTTAGAAAATGAAATGGTTTTGATAGAAGGCTTAGTTTTTAGACACTCTGAACAGGTTTCAAAAGCCCAAAAATAAACAGAGTATCTGTATTTCCCAAGAGAACTGAAGCACTGATGCACCTAAAACTCACTGAGACAGGTCTAGCAACCTGATTCAACTTCCAAGTGTTTGAGAGTCTTTAGTAAGAGAAGTGCTCAAGAACATACAATCTGAATTTGCCAAAAATTAGCCACACAAAGCCAAAATTTTCTGGGCAGACTTGCCAGCTTAGATAGCAAGCAAGCAGATCAAATTTAGGTTTTAATGTTAGTGAGAGTTTTGACACTTTATCATTCCAACACACACAAATACTGGAACTGGAGGATACACCACCACTTCCAGAAAAAGCTGTTGTTAATTCAGTATCAGACCAAAAGAAAATTCCCAGCGGTGTCCTGGCAGGACCATCCTGACACTGACACCGTTCACTGGTTCTGCTGATGACTCAGAGGGGAGGAAACAACTCCAGAGATCAGAAGTTCAGCCAAGCCTGAAGAATGACAGCACTGAACATCATCTCTAGAAACTGAACACCAGCTTAAATTGGTACAGACCAAGTGACAGATTAAGAGCATTCTCATAGAGGGGGAAGGACAGAAAGCAATGCAGAAATAGAAAGTTATTCAACTGTCACAGTATGAGCCATCAGAACAGGAAACAACTTAAACATTCCAGCTCTGTATTTCCCTAATTTAATGATTACATACAACTGCTTGGCTGAAATATCCTCTATTTTTTCAATTTACAGATTTCAATTGCTTGATAAAAAGACAAAAATAGAAATAACTGATGCCAGTGAAGATGGGGTGTTATTCTCAAAAACACTTCTAGTCTTTATTTTTTATTGTGGTTATGTGGGGTTTTATAGGGTTCTCTGGGTTGTTTGTTTGAATAAAGTGAGCAAACAAATATTTGTTGTATTTGACCTCTTTAACAGGCTGCTGATTTGTACAAAATGTTTAAGAAAATCCAAGACAGACATTTTGTCTAAAAGAGCTACAGAATCTAACACCTGCACCCCCTGCCCAGTCTGACTTCTTAAATAATTCCTATTTTTCCACCTAATCAAGATGAATAAGCAGCCTGCAGAAAGCAATGACTATCACAAATATTTATTTGCTAAAAACAATGGGATTGTTTTGCCCATTTCCCTTTAAATCTTTACATAATATGTAGAAGAAGGCATCTGGACCACACCTCCAGCATTTTCTCAAACTTTTACCTTAATGTAAACACAAAGGAGAGGGGTGGACAATGTAAACTTTTTTCCCCACCATAATACAAGGACCCAATGAAACTTTTTTTCTTTGTAGCTTCACATACAAGACTAATTTGTTCCAACAAATTTCAATTCCTTTTATAGATTTTTGCAATATAAACACAGATGCAGGGAAATCCATATTCTTAAAAACACTTCTGATCTAGAAAAACACTGAAAGCTAGCAAGTATAACAATGTATGTACTTGCCTGTCAAGTATCTGATATTCACTGTCAGATTTGTACAGTGCCACCAGCCTGGACTCCATCAAAATGTAAATCTTCCCTGTGGCTTTATCTAGAATATAAAATAAAACAGGAGTTTTACAGATCTCAGTTTAATCCCCTCATTTGTACCATTATGAAACCTTTCAATATATGCAAGATACTGTAACTGCCCAGAATAATCCTTTACTACTTTCCAGCCACTTTTTCCCCACACAGCCAGTTAAGGAACACTTTCCAAAGGCTCAGTTTAAATAGAAACCACAGGATAAAACCCAGGCCACTGATTTTCAGTGTGCTTTGTTGTTGCAGAGGCAGAAATACCTTGTCTATTATTGCTGAATCAAATAAAAAAGCAACTGAGAAGTTTCAGTAAATTCTAACTGAAACAGAGGGAATGATTGGAAGATGGACAATGATTGCATAAAATGAATATTATTAAGTTGTAAGGTAATGATTGCACTTTATGCAGCCTTCCTGAGATTTGCTATTTCAATTACATGCTTGGATTTCTTTATAAAAGAAGTTTATGCCAACAAATGAAGTTAACATCAAAAATGAGTGAAATGTCATGAAGAACACTCATTTTCTATCCCAAACCACCCTGATTTCCTAACTTCAATGACAACTTTTATTCAGGTTGCTACCCTGCCAACTCAAGGTCACTATCCCACAACACTGAGCTAGAGACATCCAAACCCAACTCAAGGCCTCAGGCAAGTGAGATTATTTCTGAAAATACAAAGTATTTCTTTTTAAGATGACCAAATTTATGGTAAAAGTTTTGAAAACTGAAACGTACTTAGTTCTCTTCAAAGAAAGAAAACCCAACTCGTGGAGTTCACTACAAAGGCCTGCACAACCTCATGTTTAACACACAACAAATTCATGTGGTTATGTTGAAACTGGAAGTTCCTACTTACCATTTTACTTTATATAAAAAGGGGGAGAGGTGTTTGTAGATGAAGGTGTAATTAAGACTACAAACACACAAAACTTTTTTTTATTATTCTTTATTTCATCTATCAGTATTTTGTAAGGAATAGTACTCTCAATGTTAACAAGAGCAGAGCAGCTGGAAATCATCAGCCACATCCAAAGTGGATCTCATCCTTCAAACTATCACTGGTTCAACCCCAGAACAGTTCTGTAAATTTAACACAAGCCAGTCTAAAATACAAAACATAAGTACATATCCACAGGCACTGAAGGAAGAGGTGTTCAACACTTGCCTCTCAGTTTTACATATTGCAGTTCTGGGTTAACACAAAGGGCCAGATTGCTGGGCAAGGTCCAGGGAGTCGTGGTCCAGGCAACAAGAGCAACACTTGGATCTTCTTCCAGTGGGAAGCTCACAGTCACTGAAGGATCCTGAACATCCTGAAAAACAATTTAACATGCCATGTTCATCTGTAATGTAAAAGGTGAAGTGGCAGCATTAAAGTCAGAATAGAGCACCAGTCACTGAGTTCCTCATTACACCAGTGCAACAAGGCCACAGGGTTAAAATCTCCCATTAGCAGGGAGACTTGGGGATTTGCTGCCAAAACACCAAAGACAAGTGCAGTTCCTATAGGCACCTCTTATAACCCAATTTTCAAAGTTTAGAACCAACCTCAAGGGTCAGGAAAACCAGCAGTTTCTCAGATACTGCTAAATAAAGCCTTTTGCACATTTTCTTCTGCAGCCAGGGATTAGGAAGAACAGCCATCACATAAAACGATTCATCTCTAATTAAGAAGCTGTTGTTAACAAGGGGGAAAAACATTTGGGATACTTTAAATCAAGAGTATGTCAATATTTGAAAGTAAAAAAACCTCAGGGAAGGGGACCTTTGTCAGCTACTCTATAAAACTTCACCTTCAAATGAGTCCTAAAAAATCCCCTGAAAAGAAGTTTTTCTTTCAGCCAACTACAACCCTATTCAGTCACTTCACATTTCACATATGATGAAAACCTGCTTGCAAAAGCAAGTCTAATCCTGCAAATGTGAAGTTTTCCCTATGAAATCCTACATGCCAGCTCAGAGGGTGCCATGCACACCGACCCTAAGCTCTAAAACAGGTCCTGTGGCCTCGGCACGTCTCGTGCGAGGCACTCTGGTCTCCATCCAGCATCATGGAACAGTTAATGGCATCATGGGACAGGCAGCTATTTATGTCTGAGCTGAGGGCTGCTCCAGAGGGAATTTTCTGTGAACATCTGGTGCAGTCAACAGTAAAACATAAATATTACATAAGCCATGGCCCGTGCTCAATAGCAGGCAGAGCTGGAGCTCTCGGTTCTGGCGGTACCGAGCGCGAGGCAGCACTGCAGGCTCCTCACTTTGCTTTCTGAAGCACTGAGCTCACCAGGGAGATAAAAACTGGCAAAGCATAAAAACTACCATGCAGGCTGACAGGTAACGGTGTGGTGTAGTGTTTATCTGTTGGAATTTCACCTGCAGACACCATTTCTTCAGCTTAATGCTATACCAGCTGCTGGCATTGATAACTCAGGTGTGCTTCAGCTCTGGTTCTGAACGTGCTTCTTGTGTCCTGCTGCTCCTGATCTGTGTCCCAGCTCTCAGAGGATCAATAAACAGTAGCCAAAGGCTGCTTTCCACTGTGAGAAAGGCAATAGCTGCCTCACACCCAGAAATGACTGTGCTCACCAAGAACAAATCCTCTCAGCTCACAGACCCACAACTTCCAAACACCATTTCTGGCAGATGAGAAAGGTAATTTTTGCATGGAGTGGCAGAGCAGCATCCCACCCACACACACCTCTGGTTCTAGAGTAAGAAGCAACACCTAAATATTTCATTAAGACTCAAGAAGAGAAAAGAGCTTCAAGCTTTATGGAAAAAGAGAAGAGATACACATACACACAAAGCCTCCAAAAAAGTCTTTGTTCTAAAGAAAGATCATTTATCTGAGCCTGTGTGAAATGTCAGCCAACAAGGGCAAGAAAAGTAATTATTTCAGTTGTCAGACAGTCACAAATATCAAGATATCGTTGCAAATCTCTCTTTCATAAATCACAAAACGTTTTTTATTCAGTATAAATACCCTTCAGCAACACTGAAAGCTCTGGTATCTCTCTGGTATCTGTGGGCTGCATTGTACTCCAAGTCTATTTAAACATTTGCTTTAAAAACACTATTTTTGGCCAGAAAACTGGCCTTTTTTAGGCAAGATATAGAGACCAGATGTACAATCTGTGCTAGCTCTCTGCTCTCACAATGCAAGGGAAAGATTTGCAATACAAGTAAATCCTGGGTCAGGACTGGAAAGGATACAAAACCTCTATCTACAAATTAACGTGAAATTTGGAAAATTGGGACACAAGTTCTGCCTTTACATACGTGAACATGAGTTTGTTGCAAGTGAGAAGCTGCACTTGCTTCATCTTGTCACTCATTTTTAAAGGAACATTTTATAAACCACAGTAAATCCTGCATTATATTGGGTAAAACACTTTCTAGTGTTTCCTAATTAATGATTTTTAGAATCATTATAATACAGCTAGAATCTTTGACATTCCTTACGAATCTCCTCACAGAAGATTCAAACCCTGCCAAAGACCCTCTTCCTGTCAGATGTGCACAGACAGGGACAACTGCAGCTCTCCTCTGAAAATTCAGCATGAAAATCACCACTGCAATAAAGCCTTGAGAGCACAGAGAGGGAGGAGTTTACTACAACAATAAAAAAAAGTGTGTACTTTAAAAAGTAGTAACCAAGAAAGAAGTCTAAGATCAGGTGATCCAAACAAATACAGCAAAATATGATCAAAATTAACCCATTCACCTAGACTTTTGATAACATTTGGAGTGTAATGACATGCTTAGGTACCACCAAGCAAAAAGTGCTAAAGCTTTTAAAGTTCAAACAGAAGAAAATAGAGAAATCCAGTTGCAACTTACCTTGTAGTTCTGATGGGACTCAAAGTTGGACAGGGGAGTGTTGCATGCAGTTGAAAAAGGCATGACCTTAACCCCTCTATACACCAGGCCTTTGTCATAGAGCTGCTTGAAAACCCACCTGGAAGTACACAAGGAACAAGGAATGACTTTGGTGTTTCACATTTAGTAAATAAACGGCAAAATGGGGTTTCTGCTCTAGCTGGAGTTTCTTTCTGAATGACATCTTTGTTTAAAAAATCCACCATAAACTACAGACAATATTTGCAAGTCAAAAGGCAGAGAAATAATTGATTGCAACTGCATTTCTGGCAGATTTTTAGCTTTCGCTGGTACTAGCAGCTTGGTATTCCATGCACTGGCTGCACATCCAGCAATATGGATTTGTGTTCCATCTAAATACCTTCTCAGATTTCCTGAATACAAAGATCACCTGAAAGGTGAACAATTAACAAGGCTGAAATCAGTCATAACTTAGAGAAGAGCTGTAGTGACATGGCTGCTCACCTCTCACATGATCTTAAGTTTCTGCTGCAGCAACCAGTGCTACAGCAGAGACACAGATACAAATCAGAGTCACCTGCAACCCACCCGAGTAAATCCTGACAATCTGACAGCATTTTCCACAGGAGGGCACAGGTAACCATGAAAAATAATGAACTCAGTTTTCTGGTGCTGCCATTCCATTTAATGTCCTACTTTGAACTCAGATCCTCACCAAGACCACAGTCTTACACCAAGGTCTAACTCTGCCTAGGAAATCACCAGTACTGCCTGGAGCATAGCTGCACCCTTATGTTTTCTTGGCATAATCAACACAGCACTTCATATTGCAAGTGACAAATTGAGTTGGTGCTCAAGGTGAATGGAAGCTGGAAGAGAAACTCTTCACACAACAATTCAAGGTGTCCATGTGATGGACAAACCCTGAATACTCCAGGGTTTCCTCAAGGATCATCAACATTTATCAGCTTCTCATGTCTCGCTGACTTGCACACTCAGTGGCACAGCCTGCAGGCTGTGAGGCAGGAGAGGGCAAGCCTTAAATAATCCTGCCAACTTCAACTAACAAATCAGAGCTGCTGCAGAGCCTCGTCATTTTGAAATTCACAGAAAAACTGTTAAACTCTGCTGACTTTAAAAGCTCCTTTATTCAAACTATGTTTTCAGACCATCCTGATCCCTTTTCTGGGTCCCTTTGCAGATAAATAGCTCATTGCTAAGCAACCAACCCAATCCTGGCAAGCAGCACTTCTTTCTGCAGGCTGTCATTTTGTGCTACAGAATCTGGACCTGTATTTCAGTCAGTGTCTTGTCGTCTATGCTTGAAATTATCATCTTCAAGAAAAAACACAAGTAGACTATTGCACTGATTTTATATGCGGCCCAAAATAAGAATATCAAAAGACATGTCCTGGCTTGCTGACTTGGAAGTCCTGTGATGCCTTAATCAGAATAATTATTACACTGCAGGTTAGGCAGCAGGAGGAAATACAGAATGTCACATGAAAAAAATGTGCAGTCCACTCAGATCCATCCATGGGCCTCCAGTAAAAGTCCAAAACTCTCCTATGAGTGGTCACTAACATCGGAAAATTTATATGATACAAAGTCTGAGATGGAAAAAGCCTCTGAGACCTTCAGCAGCATCAAGTTCTGCTACAGAGGAGCCAAACCCAGGAGTCTCTCAGAGATGTGCACTCCTCCAAAGGTGCCTTACCTTCCTTACACACAATTCCAAAGAAACCTTGTTCAACCAAGAAATGTCACCAACAGGCAAGATCTGGCTGCCTGACCCCCAACCCAAATCTGAAACATAGCAGTGTTTTTTTACATACTGTTTTACAGTGAAGACTAAGTTTATCAACTTGTATAAATCTAGATCAGTCTTTTATAAAAGTGATCCCTGAATATAGTTTCATCAGCTTTCAGCATATAAATTTAAGCTGGCTAACTGCACAAGTTTTTGTGGGAGTTAAAGTAACTTTAAATGTATGCTTACCCCCTCAGAGCATAATTAATGCAGCCTGTGACAAATGACAGCATTCCTACTGAAGGTGTTCTATTTGCCTTTCAAAAACAGTAACTGAAACACCTATAGAAAAGGGCTTCACTTTACTTTCTATAGAACACTGCCTACTAACAGCACACAGAAACTACTCAGAGAAACACTGAATATTTAATTCAGCTGTAAATATAGCTGTAAACTCAGGGAGCTGCTCAGGAAAGGTGAGCACTAGTGGAGCTGCCAAGCTCCCAACGCAGGCCAGCATCTCCCTCCTGTGGCAATCCCATCCCACTGCACTGCCTGGCCTCCAGCTGTGCACTCAGAGCAGGGACGGGCTTCACATCCCTGCCCTGAGCACCACCACCATCCCTGAGCACCACCATCCCTGCCCTGAGCTCCTCACTCTCTGGAGTTTGTCACAACCTGTCCCTTCACACAGCCATTCCAGCAGAATAAATAGAATTATAGCTGAGTCAAGACTGCTGTTTGATACCATAGCCCTCATTATCACTACACAAGCTCTTCTGTTATCTTAAAAACCACCTGAAGTGGTTTCCTTAACAAAAAAGCTGCTGGGAGCTGCTGGTGGTACCAGCAGAGCTGTAGAGATGATTCCCAAAGAGCTCCCTGCAGCAGTGCCCACCTGAAACACAGAACCTACCAAAGATGAGATGGTTCTAACAGTAAGTCACTTACAGGTGGAGATCATGTTTTGAGTAAAAAGTCATCACAATATTTTAGACAATAACCTCACAAAACATGGTGTAACCCTTGTGTTTGAAAAATGTTGACACTTTGCAAGAAAGGGGCCCAGGTCTGTAAGCCAAAATGGAAAATGCAGTGCCTTATGGAAAAACAAAAAAATCTAAGAAAACCACAGAGCTCCTTTCTAATGAGAAAAAATCCCATTTACTCACATAAGTGAGAACTCAAATCCTGTTCCTCTAATTCTGCTACATTTCTCCTCATATATAAATAAATTTAGTTGCATCCTCTTGGCTATGAGAGCAGCACTCAGACCTTTACTGAAGAAAAATGCAGTTTGGAAAGAGATGAAAATCAATGCATCTTTCAACTTCTTGTTAAGAGAGACTCTGGTCCCTAAAGGTGCAAGGAATTTTTAACTTTCAGAGTGATAAGTCTGTTGTTCCTGAAGTGTCATAAGGTTCAAGCCCAGTCAATAACAAAGCCTTGCTCTCCCCAGAACTCCCAAAAACCCAGAACCTTCCTGCAGAGTTTGTTTATCCAAGTCCCACACACAGCACACAAACGCCACATGGATATAATCCAACTCCTGCAAAGGGAGCTTTTGCTTCCAAAAGATACTGAATCAGTCAATGCAGCACTGCAAACACCCCTGGCATCCCACACAGCATCCAACATCTCTCACTACCCAAAAGCAAGCTGTGCTTCTCAAACACCTACATCCAGCTCACATCAAATTTGATCCTGGAGCTTCCCAAATCCTTAATGTCATTCCTTTGAGGGATCAAGGGGCTATGTTTGCAATGATCAGTATCTAGGGGTTTTCTTAGGGTTTGAGAACTCAAATCTTTCCAGATAACTAACTCATAACTAACACTGAGATTTATTTTTAAACACATATAAAGTGCTTTCCATCCTTTTTTTTTTCTCTCTTTAAAGAGAAAAGAGCAGGAACTGTAAACAGTTCTGTGGCCATTAGGACAGCAGGATCTACGGGTCTATAATTTCAACATATCCATGGTACTTCAGGTAAATGGACAAAATTATTGCTGTGACCTCACATCAGTTCTTATCAAGAGACAAGGACAATTTTATATCCTCTGTAGACCCACCAAACAAATCCAGGCACAAACACCACACCATATAAGAAGCCCTGTCATTTTAAAGTTCAGCAAACACAGCATCCTAACAGCACCATGGGAAGCAGAGCTCCTGAGGGAAAGGTTTTCCTACAACTCATGGACAACTCCTCTTGAAAAATAAGAGGAAATTAAAATGAAACCAACATGCAAAAACAGATGCTTAGGGACCAAAAAAAAAAAAAAGTATTCAAAGAACACTGGATGCAAATCAAAAAAGCATAAGCCTAAGTGGAACATGAATTCCAGTAACAAACATAACCTATCTTTAGAATAGCAGCTTGGAAAGACAGCTCCTGAAGAAAGTCAGAAAAAGTATTTCTTTGTTCCAAGGACTTGGAATTGTTGAGTACAGAAATTGTCAAATTTTATGTTAAACTACCACTGAAAGCTTTAAAATCCTGGCATACAGAGATCATCCTGTTCCAGGTCTACCCTCCAAGAACTGTGTGTTTGTTGAGAGATTCTCTGTCAAGCCAGAAATGCAAAATACCTGTATAACAGAAAACTTGAATATCTAAAACTGATGATAGACTTATGACAAAGATCATCCATGGGACTGCAATGTTTTCCTCCTCCAAAATACAGGTAAGGAGATACAGCAAGACTGGAATGGTGAGAAGGTAACAAGGGACTAGAGAACTTAATGCACAAAAGAAATACAAGAATGAGGGAAAAAATACAGGTAGCTCATAGAAAAATGGACAAACCACATTTCTTATCACCAGTATATCTCTAGAGAAACATTAATCAAGGACTATAAAGAATACAATAGTGAATTCTATTAAGAGAAATCTATTTCTAGAAATCTATTGGGAGAATTTCTGTTCAGAGATCTGCTGCTCTGAGATCATTCTGGTTTAGTGGCGAGTGCTGGGCCTGCCTCAGGGCAGGCCGGGTGTGAGCCCAGCTCTCCCTGGCACCTCTCCCAGAGCTCTGTCACCAAGGGCTGTCTCTAGCAGGCCCTGCCCGCAGTTGCTCCTTTGGGCACTAGATGGTGACAGGAATCTGCTCAAGCCACCCTTCAGAGGAGCAGGAGGAGAGGCCGAGCCCCGGCATCACCCCGAGAACAGCAGAGCATCCCCTCATCCCACCAGCTGCTTCACACCCAGCCCATCTTCACACACACCACACCTGTGCAACAACCCAGCACTGACACTCATTTATAGTTATCCCAACTCCCAAAGTCTCTTTCAGGCCACCTCAGTAAGAAATTTTAAGCCCCCATCAAGCTCCTCTCCATTTCACTGGATGTGTCTTGTGACTGTACAAAAAAAGGCAAGAACATTTCATGTTTGTGCCGTGCCAGCTCAAGAACATCACCCACTGCACTGTTCCACTGAAGGGCACTTTTTAATTGAGATTGTCCTGGCTGCAGGACAAATGGTACAGAATTAGAACTCAGAAGTTCTACTTAAGTTATTCAATATACGCACAGTTCACTGCATCTTAACATGAAAAACCAGTGCAGTTTCACCTCTCACTTACACCAACTTTCAATCCTCCCCTGAAAAATTCTAACAGAATAACACAATTCTACCAATGTTTTATTGTAAGTCAACATTTAGCAGGTTGAAAATTCAGTTTAGTCAGTCATCATATGACAAAGCATCAAAATGCCAACAAAATAGTCATTTCCACCAGGCCAATTATAAAGATGAAAAAGAAATGCTCTCTAGCATTCTAAGCTTATTAATATTGTTTTGTAGAGATACTGAACAACAGATGTATTTGGTGTCTGAGTCCTAAATACTTCAAATCTAAATAATTTGGATGAAATCAGCCACCACTGAAAACAACATTTATTACAAGTATTACATTATCTCACTGAACTCAACAGAAACAAGCAAGAAAACACCACATGTCACACAGAAACTCCAGTTGAGGCCACTCCAGAGATGCAGGAAAAGCTACAGACCAGAAAAAGTATAACCTAAATAGACTGGTTTAGCTGATTATATAACTAAAGACAAACTCCTCACCATATTTTAACCACAAAACCTACAGCTGCCATGCCCACTACCATTTTCATAATAAGTTGTTGTTTGTTTTTTTTTTTTTTTCTGGGCCTAAAAACAGCATTGTACTCCCACAGACAGAACAACAAGGTAAAACCACTGGACAGGCCAATATGGTCTCCAGGGCAGTCAATGCAGAAATTAAGCTGCAATTTCTCTTTTGTACATGGCTGGACATCAAATTCTAGTGTCCATAGTTTAGTTTTAGTGGACACCTAGAGCTTTTTTAAAGAATTTTAAAAGGAGCTCAGAAAAAATGGAATCATTTGTGAGAGAATCATGCCAGAACCTACATCTCAAATTAACATTCCTGATGGACATGCAAAGTAACTTCAGTAACACCTTCTGGATCTGATGATTGCTGGGCTAACCATCCAATTTATTTAATTTTTTAGGAAATTGTGCATTACCCTGCCAAAAGCACCACTCTAAGTACAGTGACAGAGCTCTCTTTAACCATTATCTCCTCCAGCCCTGAGACAGTCCTAGGAGACTTTCCAAAAAAAACCCCAATTTTTAAAAACAGAAAATACATTTCATTACATGATTTAACAGAAATTTAACAGTATCAGGAAGCAAAAAAAGTACAAAATTAAGAGGCTGTCTGCCTACATACTTCCTGAAATCTCACTGAGTTTTCAGATCAATATAATTTAGAGTTTGTATCAAAGCAGGCAGTAGAGGAGGTGATCTCTGTAACACAGGTCAAAGACCAGAAACTGCCTTTTAAAGAGGTGGTGGGAGAAACCAACCACCAAAAAAAGGCTTGGGCTGCTGAGAGAGACCCTGCAACTAGCTCAAGGCAGGTTTGGTTTTAATCCATTTAAACAGGATTTGAGGTGCAACTAAGTATTTTTGTAATTTACAAAATGAAGGTTTCTTGTCAGTTTTGGCTCTATAATTATGCAGGGTTTCTTCAGCTGAGTGAGTTAAACATCTGCTGCAATGCTCACTGAAATCTCACTGGCACTTCAGCCCTCTGCAGTGGCTTCAGGGACATCTACAAGGTCTGTCAATCCAGTGTCATAACTTCAGGAAACTAACTACACAATTAAATCTGATTAGTAATGCTAATATTACCAAATATTCCATAATACTTTATTATGCACATAATTTGCTTAATGGCTTTTTGTCAGCATATACTCTGCTAAGCCTCTCCCTGCAATTCACCTTATCATTCTATCACCCAAAGGACTCACAGCTGCCATTTCTTCCCCGTGTTAAAGCAACCTGATCATCCTTAACCTGTAAGGTTGTCTTGTCTTTTGAAATCCCAACAGGCACCTTGAATACATGGCCAAAACACCCAAACTGTATATTAATCTCTGCACCAGGAGTCCAAGACAGTTGTCAAACTGTGCTGCCAAGAAAAAGGTAACAGCAAATTCACAGCCTCTAAAATCAGGCTTGAAGAAGAGGTTTGGACCTAAACTGAGCTTGGACAATTTGCCCATTTGCAGCTGACGGTGTGAAGAACATCAAGAATGCAGAGCTAGAATTTAATTTCCTAAACCAACCAAGGACCACATTAATAGATCTTCAGAACTGCTTTTAAACTGGCACAGAGCAGTAAGATTTCAGGGCTTACAAAAGGCAATGTTATTTTATTTTATTGCACTTTATTTTGCAAAGTCCTGCTATCCTGGAGAAGGAAAAAATGGGACAGTTCACTCCGTCACTTGGATAGCAAGAGATTTCACATCAATTTAATTACTCTGCCTGATGTTTTACCTGCATTTGGCATTTTCTGAACAGCTCTAGTGACACATGGATCAAAACATGTTTGCAATGAGTGAAGGCTTTCTCACGTTTCAAATCCCTACAGCAATGTGTGTTCACTTACCACACAGACTCCATGAACTCGGGGTAAAGAGTTTTATAGTCATTTTCAAAGTCTATCCAGCGTCCTAATCTGGTAACACTGAACTGTTGGGACACAAAACAGAGATTGAAAGGCATCTTAACAATGCATTGCCACAGTACATTACCAATATTTATTCTGTAAAATAAAAATTAGCTGGGTTTTAAGTGCAGTGTTTGTGCCATTTCAATGAAATACATCTATAAAATATTTTAGCCTGATAATAGCTGCAAACAGTGTATTCATACAGGCAGAAATAAGGAAGAAATGAAACCATGAGCATGGTTATTTAGAACCAAGGTCACACAACAGGCAAAGGTGTTCAACACAGCAGAAATGGTAGATCACTTGAATCATTCATCACATAGAAATGGTGGATCACTCGAGGTTCAGCCAAGGTTCAAATGCCTGAAAATCACTTTTCATTACAGTGGTCTCACTTCTATTTTTAAGACTACTTGTTGCAGAGATGGTGAAAACCCAGAAGTCTATCAGCTTTCAGTTCCCTGAAAACATGATGTAACTTGAAGACAAAGAAATGCTGAAAGAAATTGATACATGACAAATTATCAAACCATTCCAGGGCCAGCTGCCTTCTCTGACTTCCCAGAGCCATGAGAGGGCTGCCAAAGCCACAGGAGTGACAGGTGCCAGCCCCTATCTCAGGACAGGTCATGGTCACATTCAGGCACTAATGAGGAATGAGCCAGCTGTGGGATTCACTGGGACAAGTGGGATTTCACAGCCACCCAAACCCCCCAGCTCTGCAGACAGCCAAGCCAGGGACACCTGTCCTGACACTGTCACACACAGCCACACTGAATGTCAAACCAGCAAAGTGAACACAAAACACATTCAGTCCCTCACCTCGAATTTTCACACAACACCTGAGCTCCTGACATGGATCAGTTTCCATCCTGACCTTTAAGCCACTCTCACACTCCACTAATGGGATCCATAGCCTAGGACTGATTAGCACAAGGATTCACAAAGTTGAAGCATTATGTTTGGTCTCAGCATTGTAAGATCTCACACAGCCAAGGAACCTTCTCTCTTTTTTCTTTGCTAACCACTCCAGGCAGAAAATAAACACTCCAACAGGGAATGTTGGTAATTCCTCTCCTAGCACTACTCCAAAATATTTGAATTTATTACAAGTCAAAAGATATTTAAACAAATGTCATTATTTTTATTTATCATCTAAAATACACACATACATGCACAAGTTTACGAACAAAACAAAATACAATATCCATTCACCACCCAAAAGATCAAGTGTTTGGACTAACCAGCACTGCAGAAACACCAGCTGCTGAAGCATAGCAAGTTAAAAGGTATGGAAAATGAACCACAAATGTTCCAGGTTTGGCTGGAATAGAGTTATTTTCTTCTTCATAGCTGGTAGTGCTGCATTCTGGATTTAGGATGGGAATAATGCTCTTAGCCCACTGCTGGCTTAGGTGCTGCTGAGTTGTGCTTGCCCTAAGCAAGGAGCTCTCAGTTTCCCAGCCAGGAGCTGCATAAGGAGCTGGCTGGAACAAGAGCCAGGACAGCTGATCCCAAGTGGCCAAAGGGACATTCCATAGCACAGCACTGTGCCCAGCAGAGAACTGGGGGGACTTGGCCAGGAGCTGTGAATCACTGGGCTAGATATCACTCAGCAGCCAGACTGGGCATCACTTGGTTTTCCTGGCTTTTATTCCTCCCTCTCTCCTCTTTTACTATTATTATTATCATCACTTGTATCATTATAATAATTTTATTTTGTTTCAATTAAACTGCTCTTATCTCCACTCATTAGTACTTGGCTGCCAGCTTGGGTTAAACCACTATAACAAACCAGAATGAATCTTGCTATTTTTATTTCTAAAAGCAACAAAGAATTATCAATGATGGGTTTGAAATACAACATTTCAGAGTGTAATTTGAAAAAAAACAAACTTTCTGCTTTTCATCCAGCCACTCACTGAGGTTTAGGCCACAGTTCCTCTACCCAGGACAACTCTGGTTTCTTCAGATATTGGCCATAACTTCAGAATGCTCCCAAAGGCAAGAGGCAAGTGATACTCAAGTAAGAAACTCCTGTTTTCATGAAAAGAAATACAGCAGGACTAGACACATGCAGAGGAGTGTGATAAAGTAGAAGAGTCTTTGCAGGAGGAAAAATTAAAATAATTAGGACTGTTCTGCATAGGGAAAAAAATTATGGTTAAGACAAAGCTTTATTGGAAATCATTTTAGAGAACTACCATTCTTTAAACTTGCAGACACCAACACTCTCCCTGTATTCCTGGGATGCAAAGCTGACACCAATATTCTCTGGGAAGACTGAGGGTTTACCCACACCTCTTGTGACAAAACCAGATGTGAGAATTTCTGTTCTTCCAAAAATACAAGCTGCTGCCCTGCACTCTGGCAAGGAAAAGACTGGGAAAGATGGAGCAAAAAAGCAGTGAGGTTAATGTTAATTTTCTTTAATGGCTCCATTAGAAAACCAAAATCAGATCTTTCCACTTTCTATATAAGAGAAGACACAAAGAAAGAGACAATGCTCAACATATCTGTTATGTGTTCAGAGTATCTCATTAGACACTTTGAGCTCCAGGTAACCTGCAAGTGACCTTCCCTGGACAGCACAGCAGTTTCTGTTCTGAGCCACAAAGGTGCTCTTTTTGTTCCCCTTTCAGGATCAAAGGGGAGAAACACAGGAGCTTAAAGACAAGAGTTTTATGCACATAATCAGACAAAAGGATGAAGTTTCCCCCACTTGAAACACTTCTGCACAAACACATTTAGAAATGCTCAGCAGAAGGTGGACTGAGCCTCCACTCACCTCCCACTCCTTGGCGTATCTCATCACAATCCCTCTGCACTCTTTGTTGTAAGCTGCAATCCCCATCTTTGCCACATCCTCTGGCCCTTTAATGCCTAAAGTCTTGTCAATCTCATATTCCTGGGAGCATGGAAAACAAGCAAACAAAACATTCTGTTATCAAAAGCTTTCAGGATTTCCCTGGATGCTTTATGTGTCCTATACGTTCTAATGAGGCTCAGGGGCTTCCTTTAACCTTTTGAGATTTCACAAGAGCTGCACCTGAACTAGGCAGGGATTTCAAATGCTCACCCTAGCATGACTGTTTCTTTAGTTTCTTTAGAAAAATAAACAAAACACCAGTTTTTGAAATATGACCCAAATAAATACAGGTTCATAGCAATGACCCAGCAGGAAGCTCCTGAACTCACCACACACAAAAGCCATAGAAACACACTGGACAAGGAACTTCCACTTCTCTTTTAGCAATAATGTCAGGTATAAAAGCAACAGAAATATGAGTGATAAGAAGGGAACAACAGGGAAAGAGGAACCAACACAAGTATCTACAGGTAAATTCATGACACATACCACAGGTAAGCCGTGGCAATCCCAGCCAAACCTTCTGTCAACATGAAAACCACTCTGATGAGCAAATCTGGTCACAATGTCTTTGATGGTTCCTGCAAGAATATGGCCATAGTGGGGGAGCCCCGTGGCAAACGGGGGGCCATCGTAGAAGTTAAACCTACAACACAAAACATTCCTCATTCAAGCAAAAACTGAGCAGCAGGCCTTCAGACAGGGTGACTCCATTGCTTATACTACTTGTGTTTCACTTGGAAAATATCCATTTCTTCCACAATCAGTCAGCACAGGTGCCATGCTGGCAGTGGGACTGAAGGAACATTCCAGCCTGTTCAGCTCCTACCACTGCCAGTTCTACCAGGATTCCCATGGCACTCCCCAGCATGCTGCTCCACAGTGGGAAGACTTTTTTGCTTACCTCCCCACTTCACGTGCAAACCCACCAGGCAGGAAATTACAGGTTTATTACAACTGTTTGAACACTGCTGATTCTTCACCAAGTGAAATATAAAGGGACAGCAGCATGAGCCAGGCCTGCTGCTGGTAAAGGGAGCAGCTGCTGTTTACAGAATCAAGGAAAAACAAAGAGTAATTACAGCCAAGTCAACCCTTGTCACACACAGCTGCTACAGCTTGTAACAGATTCTTACCTAGGTCTATTCTTTGATTGCTTCAGGCATTCCTTGAAACAATTAAGATTTTTCCAGAGCGTCAATATCTTCTCTTCCTCATTCGGAAAATTAATGTTTTCTGGAACTTGTTGAACCATTCTTTCCCAACAGGATCAAGAAGAGAAAAATACGTACTGAATAGAAGTGAGAAAAAATAACTCCACATATACAACTTATATCTTTCAAATCCATGCCACCAATCCAAAGAGCCTGATTCATTGCAGGCATGAAAGCAAGCACTCCATTCTAAAAAAAAGCCTCATTTTGACTGATTCATACCAAAGTTTTGGAACAGGAAAAGGATTCGCCATTCATTCAACTATGATTGTTCCCTTTTTTATCATGTTTTTATTTCTGTTTCCCAGAGAAAACAGTCAAAGGGTAAATTATGTTTTGGTTTCAGGTTTAGAGTTTTTTCTTCAGGAAAAGCTTCTGAGTTCAAACTGACCCTTCAGCACCAGTTTGTATCAGAGTTTCACTTTAAACTACTGAAGAAGGGGCTCCTTTTCACTGTACATTTATTCACACTGTTTAGATGTTTAAAAGAGCATTTTCCATCAGGCTGTGCCAGCAATCTCAGATGCCCCTAAAAGCAACCAGACTGCAGAGAGCACAGCTGAAAAACACTGCAAAGATAAACATGAGTTTTATAAGTACATTAAAACTAAGTCCCAACAGGCCACTTCCATGCTGTAAAAGCAACACAGGGAAGAGGAATTCTCAACATAATTAGGAACACACAGCAGTTGCCTGGTTCCAGACCTGCTATGAGATAGAAAAGGGTCAGATTTCAATAAAATGCCACTGCAAGAACTAAACAAAGCTCTGGGGAATAAGGGTGGTCTGAGACAGCAACTCCCTAACAGGAGAAAATTGGTTATGAAGGTTGTAACATGATGCGAGAGAATGAAAGGGTTCTTCCACCTCTCACTTTAGTGCTGCTGCTCCTGAGCACACTTACACCAGAAGTAGCTACTACAGCCTTGAGCTTCACTCAGCATTAGAGAACCACAAGTAATGGCACAAGGCCCGAATCTTAGGATTTACTCCGGTTTGTAAATACTAAGAAATGTACTAATAAAGAAAAAAAAGTACTAATAAAGAAAAGTACTAATAAAGCAGCAACAAAGGCAAATGCATGAAGGCAATTCTTTCAGTTACAGCTGAAGCTCCAAAACATTTGCTTAAATGGAACCCAGAACAGCACAAAAATTGCCAGCTCAAGGCTTGAACCCCTATGAAAAAATGTTCTACAGACCAACTTCACCACTTCTGTATTCATGACAAATCATTCTCTTCACCAATAAACCCAAATTATCCTTTATCATATTATTATAATTGAGAATCCCACAACCTGGTGCACAGGCGTCACAGCATTTGGAGGGGAAATCAGGGGCTGACAAGGAACACATGAATAAATATGGCCTGGATGTATTTTAAGAGGTAATAACCAGCCTGAGCAAGGTGAGTTACTCCACACACAACCTGTAGGAGAGTTTTCACCATTCTGCCTCGAAGCACTGATTGGGCTGTGTCCTTTCTCTGTGATTTGATCAGAGAGACAGTGGAAATGATAAAATAATTCAGCCTTAAAGCTTTTATCTCCCACAAGCCAGCTGACCTGAGGTTTAAGGATGTGCATGTTCTACTCAGCTCCAGCTCAGCCCTCCCAAATTAGTGATTACGGCAAAGGGTTTGGAGAGTGGCCAGCTGTCAGGTCTGAAGAAAGCAGAGGCAGGCTGGGGTTTGGAGTGTGCCTGTAACAGGGCTGAGGAGGCTGCTCACGGGTCACAGCCTCCCTGCGTAAGTCACAGAGTCACTGTGGGCCCATCCTCCCAACTGAAGCGCTGCACGGGCACAGCAGCCTCCAGCAACCACAGGGCACAAAGCATCCACACTCTGCAACAGCACCACTTTACTGCAGCACAAGCAGGGGGGAGAATATACTGTTGGGAATTAATATGCAACCATCACTAGCGCTTATTTTTTCCAAGTTACAAACCAGAATTTCATGGGAATCTAGAATTTTAAACTGAATTTTAAACAGACTGACTTAAAAGGCAAAAACACATTGAAAATCTTGCCATGGCTCAACCTCAGCTGAGAAAAAAAAGCCAAGACCTAACAATCATTTTATAGACAGAGGTGTGAATATCTCATATCTCTACAGCACAGAAAAAAAGCTCGTTATAAGCAATCTAGGTATTTTAAATGACAAAATAATCAAGGACAACTTCATTACTTCAACACAGACTGAGCAAAAACATCACAAACCATATTACAGAAATTATACAAACATGTCTAATAAAACCCCACTTTCAGACAACACTTCACATTTACAGAGATCAGTGAACACATGAAGGATTCTCTGTTCATCTTCTACTGACAAGTAGTGTTAGAATTTAAGACAACGCAGCATTAAGCAAGTTTTTATTAAGTACACTCACTTTTCTGGAGGACAACAACATTCACTAGCAAAGGTGTCAAAGTTTGGAGATTGTACTACAGCAGTCTGAGACTTAAGCTGGGCTTCTTATCTACAAGAAAAAAAAAAACATGCATTAAAACCAAAAAAAGCAACTTCTCATGTGCTTTTTTTAAACATTAAAGAAAACCAATAAAAATTCAAATAAAACACCACTATGAATGAAGTGAACCCACATTTGAGAAATACTGTTGTACTTTCCATATATAAGGGATTAAAACAAAGTGGATTTCATGACATTAATAATTTCATTGACTGAGAAATTATATATATAAAAAACACAGGATGAATTAAAGGTGTACAAAAGGTTCTGATTTCCAGGGGTTTATGATCAGTCCCTTAACTCTTGTTCCAGTCACCTTCTCCCACAAACTATTCAGTAAAAGAAACAAAAGTTCCTTCCAAAGACAGAGAGCTTCCTTTCTCCTCCTACAGGTGCATTGTCCAAAGTTAAACAATGCTCTGTTTTCCACACACACCTGGCACCCCCATTTCTGCCTCTTTAAGTACTTCTTAGGTACTGTTCTGGGGTAACATCAGTCTAAACTGTTCACCCAAGAGTCAAAATTCTCCATTTCTAGAAGGGGTGAAAACAACCAAGTTTAAAGCAAAAGGAAGGATGGATGGGAACAGAATGTTGAACTACAGAACAAATGTCCCCCTGCGAGGTTTTCCTTTAATACTGAAAGGCCAATTTAAACACTGCTAAAGCAATAAGCACACTCATCAATTAATGCTGCCTTTAGATACAAAAAGTTCACGCTATCAGGAGCCCAGTTTTACACTGTATCTTGTGGTGGCATAAGAAATTTTTGTTGTCATCATGCTACCTTGTTTAAAAATGTAACATGTCATTGTGGAAAAAAAGAAATCTAGGTTATCTTGAAATAACTTTGAACCACGTCTTTTTAATACAAATTCAGAAACCAGTGTCAGCTGAGTTACTGAGCACTGCTTTTATGTGACAACTGGATTCTACTACCTGACAGCTGCTTTCTAAGCATGTCACCATCAAACCGAATTAAAGTTTCCAAAAGGCTCCCGGGGTGTGTAAGCCAATGTTTGCTGGAGATATCACAGTCACCGCAGCCGCAGCAATAACAAGGGTGCATCCATCAACCCCCACCATTAAAAGGATGCTGAAGGCAATGCTTAAGACATACTACACATTGAAGGGACCTAAGTTCTTCGTACAAATACCTAATGAAACAAATATTTGCCAAGTGTTAAGCCCTGCAATAAGGCATCTGGCTAACCTTTAATGAGTACATCCCATAAGTAACCCCTAAACTGCCGAAAACGCAAAGGATCTGTACAGCGCCCAGGCAGCAAAACACACACACAAGAACGCGACGCCGTACACACAAAAGCCGAGCTAACAAGGTCGAACACCGCAGGCAGCTGCCAGCCCGGCCGCACCCCGCTCCCGCGGGGGCAGCACAGGCACCGCCGGGCCGCGAGCCGCCGCTCTCCGGGACACCCCGAAGGTGCCCCGCCAGGCGCCCCGGCACGCCGCTGGAGCCGGCCCGCCCTCGCGTCTCGGAGCTGCCCGCCGCCTGCATGAGCCCAGCCCAGCCCGGCTGGCCGGGCCGCGAGGCGCCGAGGGTCCGGGCGGGTCCGGGCAGGGCCCCCCCGCTCACCTCCGTCCCGCCATGATGCAATCGCGCCCGGCGCAGCATGGCCGGAAGCACCGCCGGCGCCGCGGCCAATCGGCGCGCGGCTCTCTGCGGCCGCACGGAGGAGCTTTGTGAGGCGGCCGCCCATTGGGCGCGAGCTCTCCCGGGGCGGGGCGTCGCGGCGGCGCGAGGCAGCTCGGGACTCTTTTCCCGCGCGCCCGCCCCGCGGCCCCTGATTGGGCGGGGCCGGGGTTCCCCTCACGGCCACGGGGGCAAAACGAGCCCGGTCCGAGCGGGGCATTGGCCGCAGGAGCTCTGCTGGAGAACCCCACCGGCTCTAACCCAGCGAAACCACGACACTGGGCTTCTCCCAGTAACCGGAGTCCAAGGGCCTCTACCGAGCTCCTCTGCCTCCGTTAAAGGGATACTCTTAAATATCTCAAGATACCAAGTCTTAAGGCTGTAACTACAACAGAAGTCCCTCCTCTGCTGCTAAGATTAAAAAAAAAAAAAACAAAAAAAAACCACGAACTTGTAGATGAGAAATTACAAAACATTTCATGATACATTAAAAAACATTTCCTCCACTTTTCCAGTGCTGAAAGCAGCTGTGAAAAGGTTCTCGACAGGGAAAAATAGAAGTGAGCCAGAAAGGTGAGGGAAGGAGGTTTCCCAGCCTGCACACCTGAATCCTGCCCAGAGCAGAGCCTGGGGAATGAAGGCCAGGTCAATAATGGCACAAACAATTCATCTGCCTCCAGGTAATGATTGCAGATTGCTCTAAAAACTTATTTACTCATAGAGGTGTAGGAACCAATAAAGGTTTCAATAAAAGCTTTAGTTTTTGATTTGCAGGATGATTTAACAGATCTGTGCAGGGCAGTGTCAGTGGGTGGATTAGAGATAATCCAGATGTGAACAGAGGCACACTAACTGGAATTCTCTCCCGCACAATGTAGCACAAGACTTCTTTCTACACAAAATTTCCTACATCTTTCTAGAACAGCTAAAAGAAATGCAGACTCAATCTGCCCCAAACTCAAAGAAACAGAAGAGAAAATGGGAACTGAGGCCAGACTGAGCAGGGCTGATCAGCCACACAGGAGACTGGGTGCGTGTGGTTGCCAAGGCAGAGTCCCCTGTACAAACACACAGTTCTGGGATGTTCTGTATCCAGGAGGGAATTTTGGAACAGCAGAAGTTTATTCAAGCCTCACCACTGCCTAATACATCTACGAAAAAGCCTGTGACAACTTGGGATGTGGATTCCACCACATGATGTGGCATTTCTTTATAAACATCCTCATGAACTCTGAAAGCGCTGCAGCCTTCCCCTGCTTTCGCGTGCCCCCAGATCTGAGGCTGCAGATTTTAGACAGCTGCTGCTTGCTCCAGTGCCAGCTCCTTCCATTTTGGCCTTTAGTTTGTAAAACACACAGGTGCTAACACCAGCTGAGTTTAAATGGAATACCATATCATTCCTGAATGGAATTTCAAACAAACACTGCTTAGAAATACACACTCTAAAGTAGTGAAACATACAAGCTTGGGTGATTTGGTTTTGGCAACTTTGACTCCATACTTAGCCCAAATCCAGAATTTTTCCTTGTCTCCCCCTGTATATTTTGTAGGGCTTTTTTATTTTTTTCCCTTACCTGTTAAATTGTAATAAAATGTAACTTGCATAGGAGTTGCTACCCTGGTTCATGCACAGCCTTTACTTGAGGGCCTTTGGGCAGCACAGAACTTGTTTTCCATGAACACATTGGCCATGGGGAGGGGGTGAACAGGGAAGTCACTGTCAGATTAGTTACACACACGGCAGAAAGACACCACCCAAAAGAGACCGGAAAATGAAGGGAAATTTGTCGTAGAGGGACCAAGGCCCAGCAAAAGTAATTTGGGCATTCCCCAAACTACAAGAATGAATGTCTCTGCTCTCATTTTTCACTCTAGACTTATGAAAAAGCACCGATTCAGCCGGAGAGGTTAAAGGGAAGAAGAAAAAAAAAAAAGAGAAAAGCACCGTGAAGCCCCTGGAGGGGATTCCCCTGGCGTGAAGCGCCTGGGGGAGAAGGCGCGGGCACCATTTTGTGGGACCCGCGGGAAGGTCACCGCTGCCCGGCGGTGGCGCCGGCCGCAGCCTGGAGCTGCAGAGGAAGGGCGGCCGCGGGCACTGGCACCGAGCGCCGCGGCTTCTCCAGCGCCCGGTGCCGGCCTCAGGCCGCTCCTTCTCCCTCCCCGCTGCCCCGCGGCCATTTCACCACCACCTCCTTCCCCAGCGCCCCCACGGGCGGCGTACGCGCTTTGCGTAGGGGTTTGCGTAGCGCCGCTGCAAGGGACGGGAGCCGTACGCGCTTTGCGTAGCGCCGCTGCAAGGGGCGGGCGGGCAACGGTGCTTGCGCGGGGAGCTGAGCGTAAACGGCCTTCGTGAATCGGGGATGAACAAAATGCGCCCGCAGCTCTGAGCCAAGCCAAAGCGCGCCCAAGGGGGAAAGGATCCCGGGATAAGCCGGGAAAACCCGGGATAACACGGGAGATACGAGCGCGCGGGCTGCGGTGACGCGGAGTCCCCCCGCTCCCCGGGCGCGGAGGGCCATGTTTGGCGGGGACAGGCCGGCTGAGGAGCGGCTGTGCTGCCCCGGGCCCCCCCCGCGGCGCGGCCGCAGTTGGACTGCGCCGGAGGTGATAAGTATGAGTTGCGCGGGAGCGCGTCGGCAGTGGGCGCGGGGCGGCGGGCGGTGCGCGCGCTCCCTGTGCGGTCCCTGAGTCCCGGCGCCTTCCCCTCCCCTCGCTTGCTTCGCTCCCGGGCCCTGCCCCGGCCCACCGTGCCCGGCGCAGCGCTGACAGCCCGGCAGCGCCCGGCCGGGGAGTAGGCGAGACCATCTCCGAAGAGGCGGCTTGGAACCCGTCAAGCTGCCCCGCAGCCCGCAGCCGTTCAGCCAGGCTATGCGCTGCCAACGGGCTCCGCTCAAGAAAAAAACAGAGCGGATCGTGAAAAGGTAGAGGCGCCCGCAGAGGCCCCCGCAGGGCTCTTGGGAAGCGGCCGCTCAGCCCGGAGAGAAGCGGAGGACGCGCCGGAGAGGCGACGGCGCAGGAGCAGCGCGGCGGGGGCGTCCCGGCGGCTCGGAGCATGTGAGAGGCCGGGGGGCCGCGATGCTGCGACGCGCGGAGTTCATCGTGTGCCCGCCCTGGGAGCCCGCCCGGGCCGAGGGGGTGCCGGGGGGCGCCTCCCCGACGCCGCTGAAGGGCGGCGAGCCCCGGCGGGGCGGCAGCCGCTCCCGATGGCCGCCCGGGCGGCGCGGGAGGGTCCCCGGCGGGGCGCGGAAGCTGCTGGGCAGCCGCACGCACAGCCACTTCCAGCACTACCAGCACCAACAGCAGCAGCAGCACTGCCGCGCCTTCCGCCGCTGCCACCGCCCGGCGCGGCCGCGGGTGCTGCTCTCCCTGCGGCCCGTCAATGTGCTGGGCCGGCGGGCGCCGGGCATGCGGGCGCCCCGCAACACCAACCAGTTCCTGATGCGGGAGAAGTACCAGCTCATGCACCTGCGCTCGGACTCGGTGGGCACCGAGAGCGGCGGGTCGGACTGCGAGATGGACCCGCTGGACATGGACTCGTACCTGGGGGTGCTGGAGAACGCCCGCGGGGCGCTGATGGAGTGCGCGGGGGAGCCCGGAGCCGCCGCCCGCTCCCCGCCAGGCCGGGCCCGGGCCTGGGCCGATGCAGCCGCGGGCTCCCCGGAGGAGGAGAGCCAGCAGTACTTCCCCTCGGAGGACGATGTGATCGAGAGCGAGCTCTTCATGGAGAGGGACTTCGACGAGTTCTGCAGCAGGATCGCCTGAGCCCCGGGCTGGGGGCGAGCAGAGCCCCGCTGGCTTGGAGCCTTTCCGCCTCGGAGGGTGGGAGAGGTTTATTTATTTCTCAGCCATTCCTTTGCGTTTTTGTCAGGGGGGTTGGCTAATTTTACAAATGTGCGTGTGTAAACAGAGGGGAGCCCCCGGAGCCCCCCTTGTAAATAAAGTGAACTTTTCTGAAGGCTACATCAAAGCGGATCGCGCTTTTTGGGTTTTGGGGGGAGCGGGGGGGCCGTAGGGACAGCCAGAGCCGCCGACCGGGAGGGAGGGAGGGGACGGGCAGTGACCGGGCAGGGGGGCGGTGACGGCCAAAGTCGCGGCGGAAAAGTTTCACGCCTCTCTGGCACTCGCCCCGATTCTGGCTTACGACGGCAAAGTCGTTTAATTACCGCGGAGGGCGGCCGAGGAAGCGGCCCTTGGACACGGATACGGGGAGAGCGGCAGGAGAGCGATCACAGCTCCAAACTCAGCAGCTCCGAGCGGGCCCGGGTGGGAGCCCTGGCCGCCCACCCCGGCTCGGCTCGGCTCGGTGCGGGCACAACGGGGAAGGGAAACGCTAAAGCCATTGATAGGCCCTGCAGGTCTTTATTGACTCTCCCTCGCTGGGGAGTGCTGGGGACACTTTGGCCGGAGCTTCCATGGCTGCCCCGTGCTCCTGACAGCAGGTTTCTTTTCTTTTACCAACTACAGCAGAGGGAGAAATGCCTAGAAAGAGGTTTAAAGGGCCACCAGCTGAAACAACTTCACCAGAGCCAGTTAGGATTAAATTTAAGTACCATGCAGGGAGCAGATCCGATCAATGCTCAACTCACCAACTCCCTGAAAAGGGAACGAGAAGCATCAATTCCACTACAAACGGTTAAAAATTACAGCAGGTAACACATTCCTGGAACTTGTTGCCAGGGCAGAAGAGAGGGACATTGTTTTAACAGGTCTGAAACAGGAGATGTTGCAGGGCCAGCATTTCTCATGGTGCCTCCTGCTTTCCCCCATGTGCAGACTCGGTGAAATCAGTGTGCCAGAAGGACAAATCGCAGATAAATTTGCAGAAAAAATTGTCCCTGCCCATGGCAGGGGGTTGAAACTGGATGATCTTTAGGGACCCTTCCAACCCAAACCATTCTGGGGTTCTGTGGGATGTTTCTTGTAATTACAGACACAGAGACAGGAGTTAAATGTTATCCTTACAAAGGAAACTATTTTAAAACAAAATATTCGAAATTTGTAGTACCTTAGTTGCAATCCTCTGGAAGGAAATGTCCAAAGACACCATTTTCTTTACCCTTCTTAAAAAAACAAAGCTGCTGAACACATTAAGACCAACATCATGTTTATTTTCTTTGGAATTAGCCAAGTGGTCTATACATATAAACTTCAGTTTGTTTGATGCAGGGTTGCATTACAGCCATGCTTATTCTGGGAATTTCACTCCATGGGAACTTCCTGGAGAGGCACACAGTGAAATAAACCTCTCACATGGGTAAATGAAACCTAGGTTTGCACCGGTTTGGTCATCAGCAAGTTTGTATTTTATTAATGAATCCAGATCTGCACTAACATGTTAAATTAATAGTTTGAATGCATGTTTTCTTTTTTTTTTCCCTGACTCGTGATTTGAACAAGTATGACAAAACCTCCCTTAGGAGCACTTAACTTGGAACTTGGCCTTCATGCTGCTGGTGAATTTGCATCACAATATGGATGTGCTTGGACACAAGCAAAGTAAAGCAGGAGTGTAAATTAATAAAAGAGCAGAGGGTGATAATTACAGAGCCTGACAGAATTACAGAGGTCTTCCACTGGGGAAGGGAGACCTGTGTTCTCTCCACCAGACAGAGACTTGCCATGAATGATCCATTCGTGTTGAAGCCCTGGAAGTTCATCCAGGCACCAGCCTTGCTCCCCTCCCAGAGGGAGTTCTCTTACAGACCTTTCCTTGGTATGTTACTTGTGTTACTCTGATCTGGCTTAAGTGTTATTTTTTTCCTGTTTCCTTCCTTTCTCACTTGAATTAGGAATTTTCTGAGTGTTTGGAAAGTATCTGCCTTGTAATGGCTGCAGACACAAATAACCCCTTACTATTAAGTTTGAAAGTACTTTAAAAAGCTGAAATTCCAAATATAACCAAGTTCCTCAACATCAAGGCTGGGAAAAGAAACCAAAAGCTGTTGCTCCAGAAGATCACCTGTCAACCCAGTGGCCAACAAACCTGATCAACTCAAACTTTACAAAAACAAGTTTTAGATGTTCCTAGGATTTTTCCTTTATAGAGACACTTCTCATACAGGTGAGGTTTACAAATTTAAGCAAGTGTGATGACCAGAACCTTATATATCAAGTCTTTACATCAGTGAATTTTTAGTAGGGGTACAGCTGGAAATCGCTTATAAATAAATACAAACGACTGGGAAGTCCAAGGCAAACAGGAAGAAAAATTAAGGCCTTTGTTACAACACAAGGAGTTCTGCTGTAACCTGTGTAAGGTATTTTTATGGCCAGTCTGGGCACAGGATGACTTAGGATTTTGGTAATATTCTAAAGGAGGCAGCAGCATTTATTATTCATTATTGCCATTTCAGCACACAGCTGAGCGGGTGCATTAGCAGTTTGTGGGGCTGTTGGAAGTCTCCAGCACAGCAGAAATACTGCTTTTTGCTGAGGAACAGTGATGCTGTTTTCTTTCACAGTTCCTGAAAAGTTTTCAGCCACATTCCTAGAAGAAAAGTAACCATGAGTAGAAGAAAATGGTCAGCCTCTCATTTCCAGCTGTGCATTTGTCATGGATCTGAGGATGTTCAATTCAACATGAGGTGATAAAAATATTTTTTAACTGTCTGCTGTAAAAGCAGTGACCATTTTTGCTGTCATATATTCCAATTATATTCAAATGTCTCTGGTTAATTTTTCTTAGGTCTTATATTATTTTCCAGGCAAAAACTGATGGCTAATAAAATTTACAGTAGGTGTAATTTATTTTAGCTCGGTGAGGATACCCTTTTTCACCATGCAGGAAAAAAAAAAACTTCAGTCAAACTGGGTGCAGCTCACCACCACTCCTGGCTGTAGTGCTGCTACATTACAGCCAGCCACAACAGGCCAGTTTTAGCTGAGAAACAAGAAAAGTAAAGTCTCATATGAAGAGAAGCTTCCATCTCCTGTCAACAAACACTTTTGCATTTCATATTATCTTTAATGTTAATGATCCTTGTACTCTGAAATTTTATAGCGAAAAAAGATCAAATGTTTTATGCAATTCAGAACAAGGCAATTTGTTCAGAATAAAATTTTGATTTACGTGCCACTCCTCCCCATGTTTCTTCAGGAAATGAAATCCAAATCCTAACAGCAGCAGATTTGAACTGAAACAAATAAACACACTGTCTAGCAGTTATTCCCAGCCAGCTAAAGGTCTTTTCCAGATGATGACTCCTTTGTTTAATAGCAACAATTTAATCAAAAGTTGATTCAAAATAATTAAAATTCCAAGCTCCAGAATAGTTCTTTTAAATATAACCAGCAACTTCTGCCAAGAAAAAAAAAAAGCTTCCTTCTGGTATGCCTGAGCACTTCAGTCAGGGTGAGAAGACTCAAAGAGGGAAGTGCTACAGGAGCTCTGTCCTACCTACATCCCTCCAGAGCCCAGCCCAGCTGGAAACTGAGTCACTGATCCTTGCTTCAGTAAGTGTCCAAGGCCCCAGAATATCAAGGAAATGTGCTAATTTTACTGTTTCCAGGGTTCTTGCAAGAGTTAAGTCAGGGGTAAAAAATGTGCCAGATCCTCACAAGTTAGTCAGGACAGCAATGCTACTGCTGCTGCTGCTAGGAGCAGGGCAAAGTGGAGAGTTTCCTCCTGGCTGCTACCACAGACACTTGTCCAGGCCAGCAGTTCCTAATTATCGTGCTCCACCCCTTTTCACTCCACAAATGAACTCTGTCATGCAGTTCCTGTCCTTATCAGGCCCAAAGCAGGAATCCTGCAGGCAAACTGTGCTGCTTCCAGCCCCATGCCTGCTCTGAGTGCCCCCTGGGCCATCTCCAGCGAGGTGTGCCCACTCCCCACTTCGGGAATCACAGAGAACATCCTCTGCCTCCTGTGTTTGCACAACTTGTTGCCACAGAATCCTCAGCACAGCTTTGAATGGAGCAGGGCTGTCAGCTGAGCCCATTTACCAGATCAGTGAACAATTCTGCTGTTCCTGCCAGGCACAGTGAAACCATCCTTGTCACCCTGGGCCTGTCTGCAGTGCCCACCCTTGCTCATGGAATCTGTCAGTGGAGCAGGAAGATGGCTGATAACACCTCAGCTATGTGGCACCTACTTGAAGTCTCACTGTGTTTACTGCAGTTCAAATGCCCAGCAGTCTTTCTGCACAGCAAAACCAAAGAAACCATGCTCCAAATCAGCTGTGTCCTCAGCACATTTCTATTCCCTGTAACACCTCACTCCCTCAAAGCAAGGAGACTTTGATATCCTTTGGGAATAAGCTCCCCAAGTTCACCCTGGATTTCCCCACACATTGACTCCATCAGGCTTGTGCAATGCCTGCAGAGCTCTTGAATTAGAGGAGCTGCTGAACAGCCAGTCTTTATCTCATCTCACCAATGGTTTTATAACCTCTCCTGCATTCCAAGCTGTCTCTTCTCTGAACTGAAGGCTTCTGGCATAATCTTCTCTTTCTCACACTGATCAGCCCTGGGATCCACACAGAATTGTTGCAAGGGTTGCATCTCCTCTTGCAGAGTCTCTAATCAGTTTCTCGGTGAGTCACCGATGCTATCTAAACACTCATTATCTACAAACGCAATCTTTGTGCTTTGTCCTGTAAAATTCCAGGTGACTTGTACCTGAAAATGTCTTGCTCCTAGGAAGGTCATCTTTTATAAATGAGATCACTTCATTACAATCAAAAGTTACTTGGTTGGTAAATTAGTTTTACCTACCTAGTTTTAATTGATCTATTGCAAATGAATAAATGTTTCCCTTTTTTTTTTTAACCGTCTCCAAGAAAATGCAACTAAATTCAATTTTAAATATTTTGATGGCAGAGAATTTTGGTTCAGTATTGGGAAGGAAGGAATATTTCAAATGTTGCATGCTTGCCAGGTGGAAAACTTCTTGTAGTTAACTGAATGTAGGTGCTCAGTTGGATTTACTATCTTCTATGTAAAAGAATAAAATCGGCTCCACCAGTTTGTAAACAAACAAAAAGGACTTGCTTCCAAATGGGATAAAAACCAGTAAGGAAAATAAGATCACAGGTAAAATAAGATCTCAGGTACTCCTTATCAATACCCAGTATAGAGAGAAAACCCATTTATAAGGATTTGAGAAGCCAGAGGGGGAATGGGGAAGGGAGGGCAACACTTCCCTGTCACACCACAGTCCTAGAGTCACATCACCCCCACCTCAGCTGCTGGAAGAAATGCAGTGCTGACCAGACTTCCAGCTAAAATCCACCCCTGGAAACATCGACCACTGAAGCCTGCTTTCCAGCCAGGCCCGTGCCTGGCTGTTGACTGAATTATTTTCAATATTTTGATCACAGTTCTGCATCATGAGTTCATCCCTCTCTGATGACTATCTGAAAACTGACAGAGAAGAGAAACTTTAACTGAGAGGTAAATCTGGGGCTTTCTTTTGTGGGTTCTTTGATGCACAGGTTGAGCTCATATTGCATTCTTTAATGCAGCACCAGTCTGTGTCTTTTCCTATACAGAAAAATGACTGATGTGTTCTACCTTTGAGATCTCTACATTTGGCTCCATAAATTATTATAAGGGAAAGATGAAAGAACGTGGAGCAGCATGAGTGAGAGACAAAGCTAGAGAAAAAAAATCAATAATACACATTTCAAAACGTCTGCACAAGCGTTATTATCCTGTAGCTTGTGTTAAAGTACTTCCAGTGTTCAGCTTTACAAGCACACACAAGAAGGTGCCATCCCTACTGAAACCTGCTTTTTCCATGGATTATTTCATTATTTAATCCTGATCCATCTACACCAGCACTCAGTACCTGAGCAACTGCATAAGCACAGGGACACCACATACAGGATTAAAAAATATTCTGAGTGGGTCTCACAACTACCAAGGAAGTGTTGGATTAAAACAGATTCTTTTACGCTGCTTACATCAGTTTTCCTGCATCCCTTTGCATTTCATTGACATATGTTATGAGAAAAGACAAATCATACTTCCAGACTTGCTTCAATCCATTTTGCAAATGAGAAAATCCCAGTTGCACATTTCAGACTATCAAGAAATTCTGCCTGTGCACAAGAGAACACATTTTTCCCCTCCTGTAACCAATTATTACAAAATTCAGCAAGTATCAGTTACCTACCTAAGGATATGTACATGAGAGAGCAGGGTAAAGCTACCAGAACATCAGACAGCCTCACACAGAGGTTTGATATTTCCCATTTTTATTCAGAGAGGAGAAATGAGTCAGGCACACTTGAGTCTGGTTTGCCTTTAGATCTCAGACATGTACTATTTAATTATGATTAAAATCATGTGAGCATGAAAGAATCCATAAGCATGCATGAATTATTTCTTTGCTAACACTTACATGAGGAAAGTTGGTCCTAAAGAGCTTGGAAAAGTAAAGCCAGAGATTTACTCTACCTTTGCCATTCACACAATACAAGTGTTGCTGTGTTCTGATCCCTTTATAGGCCAGGATTCAGCATGTGAATCAAAAGTCTAGTAATTAAAAAAACAAAACAAAAAAAAACAACAACAAAAAAAACCCAAAAAAAACCAAACCAAACCAAACAAAAAAACAAAACAAAACAAAACAAAAACAACCAAAAAAAACCCACCAAAAAAAAACAACCGGAGCTGGACACTCACAAAATTAGAAGATTTCCTTTAGTAACAATTTTATACTCAATGATTATTTTGGAGTACACTTGATGAGGAACTTTAGAAGTAAAATTCCCCCCCTTCAGAGCTCTCTTGAGGGATAACTGCCCAAATGTGTGCCATTGTAAGGGTACAGATCCAGCCTTAAAAAGCTGAAGCAAGCCTTTTCACTAGTGATCAGAAGGGATTCCTCACATCTCTGTTTTCTGGAAATCCTTTCTTGTGGTCACATTACTCTATTTGCTTTAGCATCCTCCTGCTCCAGCCTTCTCCTTTCCCTTATGTTCCTTAAGATCCCATTTCTTCCCTTTCCTCCACATCTCTCATTGTCTTGTTCACCTTATAGTTCCTAAACCCTTCTCTCAGTGGGACTGTAAGAGAGGGTGATCATCAGAACAAGAAACAGCTTCCACTTTCCAGTGCTTGGATGTGAGGATCAAAAATAATCACAAGCCAGCCAAGTTGAAGCACACTAGAAACACATTGCTGGTGAGAGCAGGGCTCCTTCCAGCTGGTGTCTGACTCCAGGAGGAAAGCACACATCTGCTTCCTACCATTTGTCCCCTCATATCCTCCCAACATGCACATTTGTTATGCTAAATGTTCCCATTAGTTTATGGGTCTCTCATCACAAATGTGTCTCATCCCTGATTAGGCCAACTGATGCAATCTGTCCCCACCTCTCTTCCTGGGGCAAGGAGCAGGGTATTTGTGTATACCAATTTCTCTGAACTAGTCTAAATTTAAGCCTCTGCTGTGTTCTGCTGTTTTGTGATTTAACACACCTGATAGTTCATACAGGAAACACTAGAAACATTTAACAACTATCAGAAACATGGAACAATTCTAAAGCTGCTTTAGTATCACCTATGTTTCCCTCAGTTCCTTAGGCCAGGAAAGCTTTAGCACTGGCTTGCAGCGTAACCTTGTGCAAGGCAGGTCTGCACTGGTGCTATGGCAGCCTCACACCAACACTTTGGACCTCGTTCAGCTCTGCCAGAGCGAGGCAAAGGCAGCAGGAGCTGTGTCTGCACTTGTCAGGATGGAGCCTGGCCCTGTATTCCTACAGCTCTCCAGCCTCTGCAGAGTCCTCCAAAATTCCCTGGGGTTTGGGCTGGTTTTGACCAGGAGGTGAGACCTTGTCCCTGTGTCTGTCAGCATAGTCTATGAAGCAAACACACTGCAGAGCTCTACTTTGTCAAAGAATATACAACTAACTTCTGCTAAACATTTTATTCTCTTTTTAGAAATAAATCCATACTTACATTACATTCCCTACACCTCAGGTTCTACTTCAACATACTTTGTATTGCTCCCACGTTCAGGAAATATAAAAACTAACAAAAATAAGAGCTTAATTGTGCAATAGTATAGCAGGAAAGGAAAAAAGTTAGAGGTCTACATTTAAGCACTTTCAGCTTCTCTGAGAAACTTCTTTAAACCAAAATCCTTGCATAAACGATGAGTGTAGGTAAGTGTATTCTAAACATTTGTTGATGGCCTATCTAGTAATATTAGAATTACAGAAGAGATCTAGACAAATCCATTCCTGGAGCAATCTCGAATTCTGTTTCTCTCTAAACTACTGCTCTCCTTTTCCTTCATAAATAAAGTGGCCAAGCCCAAGACGAGCTAAATGTTTCACACATCAAAACAGAACCTCTGCAAAATGTACCTGGAATGCAGAACAGTTTTGTATGGCCTAGGAAACAGAAGGGCAGAGTGGAGAAGAAGCTGCCCCCGGCACTTCCCCGTTCAAGGTCTGCCCAGTGCTGCAGCAGGGCGAAGCTGTGGGACACCGCTGGCAGCACTTGCCGGGTGCAGGATTTGTCCATCTGCACACAGAGCAAATCCCTGTCCCCTCTCAGCAGGCACCGCATGTGCTACAGCTCAGTTTCAGGTCACAATCCACTCCATCTTGTGGAAACAACCAGTCTGTAACACAAACAAAAGAACAACACAACCTCTAATTTTAGAAGGTGGTTTGCCTGGGATCTGCACGCACTCCTGAGAGGCGACCTGCTTTTTATGTGCTGGGCCAGTGTTTCCTGAGCCGCTGGATGTTGTTTTGGAGAGCTTTTAGAGACACTAAAGTGAGACCCGGCAGAGCTGAGGAGCGGGAAGGGACGATCCGCTCCCCCAGGAGCTGCAGCACTGTGCCCTCCATGCTGACCCACATCGTCCAGCCTGTGCTGGGAAAAAGGGGGAAAATATCCACAGTGCTTTAACTTTCGTTAAAATATAGCTTTAAAATCTAGTTAAGCACGAGTAAGAAACAGTTAAGTTCACACAGGGAAAAAAAAAATTGGCTTTTGATCAGAAGGAGGAGCTTGGCTTTCAGTGATTTTGAATGAGAAGTAAATCCAGGCTATGGTGAAGCTTCCTGGCTGAGCCCGGCCACCCCAGGGGTCCCCTCAGCAGCCCCGGGGTGGCTCCCAGCGCCCCTCTTCAGCAGCCAGCACCCTTTATTTCCGTGGCCGGGGGGACACAGAGCCGGCAGTGCCCCCAGTAATCCTCACTGCCTCAGGCAGAGGCATTTTCAAGCCATTCCGGCTTTGATCGCTCATTTATTTGACTTGTGTAAATTGTGAAGGGATTGTTTGTGCTGTAAGGGGAGCCGGGGGGAGCCTGCACAGAGTCCTCGACTTTGCCAAAGCTCCCAGGATGGCATTTTGTGAGATACATAAAGACCACACGTTTTGGAAGAGTCCAACAGGTCCCAAAGGGCCTCTGCATTGCAGATTCCTTGAACCACTGAGGTTGGGAAAGACCTCTGAGGTCAAGTCCAGCCACTGAAGCCCTGCAGACATGACCCCAGTGAAGTTCAGTTACAGACGTGGGGTCAGGACCCAGGCACTGGGCACAGCAGCGCCAGGGGGTAGGAAAGGCTGCTCTTGCTGCACAGTGGAATTAAAATCCTGCCATAGGGATTCCTGCCAGGAATCCCTGTCTCACATACAGAATGCAACAGAGCTCAGTGCTATACACCATTTTACCTCCTGACTCACTGCCTCTACCCTCACACCCATGTGACCAGATCTGTTAATGTTCGGAGGGTGTTTTTTCTAGAAATAATTCCTGTTGCTGCTGAGCACTGTTACTCTTTGAACACCTGCCTTCACCCTCTCCCCCCTAAGTAACTGTGTTTTTCACTTTCACATATTAATTCCCTTTTCCCTTTTTGGTTTTTCAGTCATTATCCTTGGCACTGGGTTGTTCTTTCAGTTTTGGATTATTTTTCTTTTTTTTCCCCTTCTGTGGCCTTGTGAGGACATGAAAGGCAAAGCATGTGAGATTTACAATAGAAATAGCTGAACCTGATTTTTTGCCTCTGATTTAGTGGTGTAAAAGGCAAGGCAGGACATAGACTCAGTAGGGCCAGAAGGAGGATGCTCATCAGCTGATACACAACAGAAGAAAGTTACATTTACTGAGACCTGAGCTTTTTAACATTCCTGAGGTACTGAGAACTGCTCTCCAGCACTAGCTTTCTATTGCCTGTTTATTTCTCACATTGTGGCCATTATTTTGACTGCCCCATTATTCAATAATCTACAGTTCCTCTCCTTGCATTAGCCTGGATTCTACTTAGAAAAAAATACTTTTGGATATCAGGGAAAAAAAAGCATGGAAAAAAAAAGGTTAAAATTTAGGCAGAGCAAATGTTTAAAAGCTTCAGGAAGCACTTCCTTTCTAGTGGAAAAAAAAAAGGCACACAAATGGTTTTTCTTCTTGTTTCTCTGGCTTAAGGTTTATTTTTTACTTCTCCCAGTTTTCCAGGATTTCATTAGCCCTAGAGGATTCAATAGTACAGGTCTGTCCAGGTCTGTCTTAGGTGCACAGAAAGTCCATTTTGACCTGCCAGTACCTGCAAGGAGCCCACAAGAAAGAAACTTTTTACAGGGGCCTGGAGAGACAGAACAAGGGGGAATGGTTTCAGACTGACAGAAGGTAGGTTTAGATTAGGTATTGGGAAGAAATACTCCCTGTGAGTGTGGTAAGGGCCTGGCACAGGGTGCCCAGAGCAGCTGTGGCTGCCCCTGGATCCCTGGCAGTGTCCAAGGCCAGGGTGGACAGGGCTTGGAGCAGCCTGGGACAGTGGAAGGTGTCCCTCCCATGGCAGGAGGATGGGAATGAGATGGGCTTTAAGATCCCTTCCAATCCAGGCCATTCTAGGATTTTCCAATTCTGGGCTGTGAAGAGATCCTTCACAGGGAATCAAAGGCAGGGAATCTCTAAAGTTCTGGAGCCCTGGCCCTGGCCATGCTCCCACAGCACAGCCCCTAGAAGGGTTTTGTTCAAGAACACTTAGAAAGAGAAGCAGCTCTTCTTTGGCTGGACAGTGTTTGCACAGCAACTAGTATTTTTACAGGCATTAGAGCTGCTGCACATCTGTCACCTCTGCGGTGTCCCTGACACAGGTGCTGGGTGCTCCCGGAGGGAATGGCTGCACGTGTGGCACTCCTGCTCTGGGCTGGGCAGCACAGCCAGCTCCTTCCAGAGGCACCAGCCTGCTGCTCCTGCCTCACACAGCTCCTCTGCTCACCCTCCTGGAAGTTTGGGCCTGCAGGACAAAAAGGTTCTGTTTAGAAAGCAGCAGAAGAAAGATCTTTTAATTAACACTATAAGTGATTACATAATAAGTGGCATCAAATTCAGTGTATTGTAAGAAATCAGAATCCTGTGTTTCCAGGTGTTCTGGACTGGACAGCAAAGTATGGAGTATTCAGAGACTGACAGTCAATTGTTTCCACCTCTGCACTCTGTGTTCAAATTTTGGGTCTAGAGTAAAAGTCATAAAAATCTCCCTTGAGTGTCTCCTTCTCTTCACTAAGGAGGAGATGTACATGTCTGAACATGGCCCCAGGAATCTAGAATTAATTAGTATTTTATAGTCACATTTTAAGGACATGCACATAAATAAGAGGCCAGCCTAACTGATATTTATTCAGAGCTGCTGCCATAATAGGAAACCAACTTAAAGAAAAACATCAGCAACTATAGCTAACAGGGGAAGGGGAACAGATAAATACAAATCGCACACAACTGTTACTGCAAAATTTCACTGTGACAAAGAGAAGCACTCCTTTTCCAGCCTACACTGGCAGCCTAGAATATTTTGATGTGGATTAATTTACCCATCACTAAAAATCAAATTGATTTACTCAGCTGTTAGTAGTTTGATCAAAATGTTAACAAAACCCTGTTAATAGATCAATTTAGGAGGCATCCATAGCTCCCTGGTAGAGTAACAAAATCCAGAATTCCAGCTTGGTTAGAAACTGGAGTTTTTGGAGACAATTTATATTACCAGTGTTGCCTCAGATAGTATTTGTGGCCCTTAAACATCTCCCTTAACCTCCCCAGGCCCCAGCTGGAAGGCATGAAGGAGGAGGTTATTTCTGAGGAAGTAACACTTGTTCCAAGCTGGGATCTCGAAATGATTATTTGTGAAAGGCTTTTTATTTTTTAATACATTTTGATTAAAGCTATTCTCACAGCACAATACTTTTTAGTCCATTGCAATGCACCTAAGAAACAAGTTTGAAAAATGCACTCAAATTTTAATAAAGTAATTTGTAACAGAGCTAAAAAAGATTCTCAGGTGACAAAAGAAGGGGGAAATAGTGAAAACACAAATTCCATGTTGGAGGACTATTTCTAAGGTATTTTCCCTCACTGATCATGGGACAGACCTTGTTACTGCAGACCAGGAACCTGTTTCCTAGAACAGCCACTATAAATATGACATCACATTAATTAACTTTTTTTTTCTCTCTGCATGAGTGACATTAAAGTAGAGAGTCTAAGATAATGTGCTCGTTAACTTTTCCATTCTTTGAAGCAGTAAACTGAAACATTCAAGAAGTACTTGAAATAAGCTCCACTTGTCTCATTTTTTTCCTAGGTTATCTGCTCAGCATAAGAGACAACTTGTTTCTCATGAAGGAAGCAACAATTCCATACCAAATACTAACCTGAAACATTCTCTTCTGTACCTACCTAAAGTGGCTCATTCAATCACAGGAGGCTTTTAAGCAGATAGTGGAGCTGCAGCCATGACTAAGTGACAATAATGAGACCAGACAGTTTAAAACCTTGATATTGTTTCTGCCTCATACCCAAGCTGACACCCCACTGAGATCTTTCCACACTTACCTCCCTTTATGATACTGCAAAAGGCACAGCTCATCAGAAACAACAATATTAATGAGATTTCTATTGGGATTGCAATACATTTTTCTATTGGGACCATTTGGATGCTACTATTTGTCTCATTATTTCTCTCCTAATTAATTCTGCTGGCAGTTGCAGATCTTCAGTTATGTAAATACTCTCCTGTGTTTGTTCAATTAAGTGGAAAGATTCCTGTAACCTAATATGTTAACATTAGGATAAAAACAACTGCATAACCTCCACTCAATACAGAAAATACTGGAACTCTCTAAAGGAAAAGCCTCTCAAAGCTCCTTAGACCTCTTATTTTTTCCCCTGTAGTTTCTCTTAATTTTCAAAAGTATATTCAAAATATTTTCTTCCATTCTTCAGAGCTGGTAAAAGGTATTAGACTACCAATGAGTAAAAAACTGCATTTCTGTGAAGAGCTACATGGGAAAGAGATTTACTACAACTTTACTACACCAAATGATACCACTTAAATCTTTAAAGGCTTAAGGAATAGAGTTCAGTACTCGGCTACATTATCCATCACCCACATACAGAGCTGGGGATGACAACAAAAGTTCTGGTGTATTTTGTCTTCCTATCTTCCATTCCAGTGAGGACAGAGCAAACTCATTTAGCCAATTCTTTGTAGGAGCCAGTGTCAGTCCTGTCTCAGCAAATGGAGCCAAAATCCACTAATAGGAACCACAGAAAAATTGAATTTTCCCAGCAGGAAAAATAATTTAATTGTGCAAAAGGACAAACCCTTTACATGTGCCCACGTGGCCCATGTCATTGTTCCCTGACTGTCCCAGCTCCTGTGCTGACTGACCACTTCCCATGCCAGTTTTTTCTACCCAGACAACCCTTCCCACCTCCAACTTCAAGCTTGCACCTTTTTAAACAATTACTAATAATCTAGAAGAACATCTTCAGTAATTACTCATCAATGGTTTCTGTACACAACAGCCTGTTAGCTTTGGTTTATGACTAGTGATTTACATTGAAAATTGCCTTTCA